>QANT01008593.1:0-35428 GCA_003254885.1 Purshia tridentata
CATACTACAACAATTAATTGTTAAAAACTGTTGTATTAATAAATTTCTTGCAACAAATTTCAGCAGAAAACAGATGTATTTATCTATTATACACATCGGACAATAAGAGAAATAATATTAGTAGACATCGGTTTATTCATATAAACTATTGTTTTCTAAAGATTACGACAATGGTTTTTCTAATACAACCATGGTATAAAACATTTATAACCACACATATAATTTAAATGGTTAACTCTACACAACGGTTCTCACAATAAAACCGTGTTTTTGGTGCATTCATACAATGGTTTTTAAATTTAATCGAGGTAAAAAATGCATATAGACATAGATAATGGTATTAGCTTAGTTAGTATGAACAACGGTTACTGATACAAAACCGTTGTCTAAATGACATTTCAGCTCTTTTTCAGACAGAAAAAAGATGTGTAGTGCATGAAAATTAATAAAAACCGTTGTGTAAGTTTCGATTATACAACTATTTATTTTAGGAAATCGATGTGTAAAATAGTACTCAACAATAGTTTTACTTATACGATGGTTTTTTATGGAATATATACAACGGTTGGCTACAAGGAACCAATGTCTTAAATTAAGTAACACAATGGTTGACAACCGTTGTCTAGTCTTATACCAATAGACGTCGGTCGATTATACGACGGTTTTGGGAGGAATTAGACCACGGGTAAAACCCGTTGTCTGTTTGCTTTTTTGTAGTAATGATTCCATTCATAAGAACAAACAATCATTTAATGCAGTATGCATATAAGGTAAAAATGCAGAAAGGTTAGCGATATTAATTCTCTATGTATCTCACTTCTAATAAAACATGCACATGGCCCAACTTTCCTTTTTAGCTCATTGCAATATTTTTTCTTCCACATACTTAGCATATACCAGCTCTTTTTATTCGAAAATTGAGCACAATTTATAACAGCCACATATATATTAGACACCAACTTTTTGACACTATGTGTATAGGCCTTTAATGAGCACATTTTTCAATTACTTTGCTAACAACTAGCTTGAGCATATAACCTTTCTTTAGTAAAAAATAATAGTACAGATCACAAATTTATATTTTAAATTGAGATTTCAAATGATCTTTTTGTGCAAGTTTCTCCCTAAAATAAGAAAGAAAAACTGTGTGTGTTTGTGTGAGAGAGTATATATATATGTGTGTGTGTGTATGTTTCTTATTATTATTATTTTTCATGCAATGGATCTAACAACCATAAATTACAAAGAGGCTGACACATCCCAATCAACAGACTGCCATGTGCATGTTTGCTTGGTATAACTACTAATTACGATGCAATTTCTATACTTAGATTAATTATTTCACTAATGCCTATTAGGTTCTTTATATATATTGACTCTACCTTCATTGATCAATTTATTTTGATCACTAGTATATATAGTACTGAAATCACCAGTAGGTACAAAATGAAGCAACTGAAAGGATTTCAAAAGTGAAATTAAGTTGATTACTGAAACATCGTCCCAGATTTTCTTCCTTAAGTCGGCATGCACCTTCGGCCAGCTTTCATGCATAATAGGGACTGTAGCCCTCGTCTTAACCCCAATTTATGATGCTAGAGTCGCCTGAGTTTTTCCTATGGGTACACCATGTACATTACACTCCACCTCAACTTTTTGGCCTAAAGCTTTCCTTAGAGTTATGGAGTGCATCTGTGTAATTCCCCGAATAGAACTACTATCTTTAGTAGTAATCGTCGCTTGCGTAGAGATTGAGCTTGCATTGGCACTCACATTGCTACCCTTTACTGGTGGGATGGTTTCCTCCAAAGATGCAACCTTCTTGGTTTTTTCATTTGATGTGGAAACTGCACCTTTCTTTCCCTTTGGCGTTCCCATGGATTTGTTTTTCCTCTTGCGTTTTGGTGTTGCCATACTCGATTCCTAAAACTGTACAAACAAAAGGTGTAAATAGATTAGATACAATATAAAGGAAAATGCATTAGATACAATAGAAAGGAAAATAGTTTGGATACAATACATGGAAATAAAAAGATATTACAGTTAATAAACTAAAGCCTAATATATTCAAATTAAATTACAAATTACCAAGAAATTACATAACTAAGGCATGGATTATGCATTTTTTTTCCTTGAGTGATCTATCCATATGCCTTCACAATTATCTCTCTTATAAGTGCTATCACCATCACCAAGTATATCATCAAATTCCTCCATATCTGGTATTCGTTCAGTAAAGGATTGAAGGTCAACAATGGTGTCCCCTAATTCATCCTCATGTGCATAATCCTGATAATCTCTAGTCGGGGCTACAAGCACTACTGACCAGCCAGAGTCAAGTGGGTCCTTTACATAAAAGACTTGCTTCACTTGGGAAGCCAAAGCAAATACGTCTCGCTTATGACCTTTCTTATTTAAGTTTACCAAAAGGAACCCCAACTCATCTGTTTTTATACCCTTGTTGTTCTCTACCCATTCACATTTAAACAAAGGCACTCGAAAATCCTCATAATCAAGCTCCCAAATCTCTTGAATAGCCCCATAGAAAGCCATATCTGTGTAAATTGGATTTTTATCCTTTGCGCTTGCCACTTGCATTGTATTAGCCAGCAAGCTGACCCTACTGTTTTGGACCGAACGTACATTGTCACGTGCTTTTGTGTGATAATGGCACCCCCCTATCTCATAACCCTCGAACTTAAGCACATGCATAGGCGGCCCTTGTGCTAGTCGTCTCATCGAGGGTGTTATGTCATTCGATCCACTATTGATCTCATCTGCCACCTACATTAATTATTAAAGATTAATTAACACTTTTCAAATGTTTTATAACAACACCAAATGTTTACCACCAGTACATGCCTTTAAGGTAATTAAAAGTATAATACCTTCTCACGTAACCAATACATAAATGTGCGGTTATGCTCATCTAGCAGCCACTTTTCACTCTTCTTTTTGCCCTTGTAAGTGTCGCCCAAGTAAGCCTTATGTAATCTGCAAACAGTGTTCATCAAAATTAATTAACCCTTTTTCAAAAGTAACTAAGTTATGTTATAAGTGTTAGTGTATGAAAATAGTAACTTACTTAGCATAGGGGTCGACCTTGATGGCATTTTCCAATACACAACGATGTGCTTGTTCCCAATCTTCGCTGTAACACCCCGCACTTTTCAAAGTGGTTTTGAAACGCTTTTTAAAGATTTTCGGGATTTTATTTGGAAAGTAAAACGTTTTGGGCGTTTTTCGAAAATTTTAAAGTTTGACTTTTAAAAGGGGGCAAAAGTTGACTTTTCGTTCATGAGGACTTTTCGCGTTGACTTTGGGTTCGTTGGAAAGGTCTCGTCCTCACAAGTTCGTAGACACGTAGCACGCGTCGAACGGAGCTACGGTTTGGAAGTTACGAACGTGTGAAGAGAAGGACAAGTTGGTAATTTTGAAAAAGGTGATTTTAAAAGCCCAAAAACCCAGAAAAATTTTCAGTTTCTCTCTCCTCTCCCGCAAGCTCCTCTTTCTCGCGACACTCTTTCCAGCCGAGATTTTCGCCGGCGCGTGGGGGCGCGTCCGGCGGCGGCTGGAGCCAATCTTCGGCTCGCCGTGTTCGTCTCTTCTCCCTCTTCCCTCCGGTGGTGGCGCCTCCTCCCGAAACAGCCCAGAAAGAGAGATTTCACCCGTGCACAGTCGGTATCATGGCGGCGATCACGGCGTTTCCGGCGACGACGCGACCTCCTACCTGCCCAGATCTTCTCCCCTCGTCGAGCCCAGCTTGTTGGTGGGTTCGATTGAACCTTTGGACCGCCGTGGACGGCGGATCGGCGTTGGGGGTGCCGCCGGCTTTTCCGGCGAGTTTCGTCAGTTTCCGGCCACTTTTGGGCGTCGACCCAGGCTCGAGAATCGATCCCCTTGATCTCCTCTACGTGCCTGTGTAATTTGTTTCAGCTAAACTTGACTTTGACTTTTGGCAGGTTGACCGCCGTTGACTAGCCGTTGACCGTCGTGGGACTCGCCGCGTGTGGGGGTCCAGCGACGTCTTTCAGTGTTTTTGGCCTCGGGCCAACCACCCGAGCCTGTGGGTGAGCTTCTGAACTTTTCGAGTGTTTTTCCGAGAGTCGGGCAGCCACCATGTGTGGTGGTTCCCGCTCGTTTTGTTTGTTTGTTGGCTTGTTTGTGAATTTGGTGGTTGTCTGGTCTTAACAGGTGTGCTCGGCTCATAAATTGTGTTTCCGATGCCGTTGTGCTGCCGGATTTTGGAATCTGTGCAAAGGAGCCACGAAGGGCACGAAGGGTAGTTCAGTCTTTTCGTGCGGAAAACTGTGAGTGAACTTAAGATCAAGTTAATTTCAGTTCAGTTAATTTTCTGGTCCAGTTACTTGCTTGCCTTGTGTGCTTTGTTGATTGTTGGTTGTTTGCTAGTTAAGGAGGGTTTGGAATTTAAGATGGAAGATCTCGAGGTGTTAAAGGTTAATTGAGGTTAAAGGCTTAAGTAAGAGATTGGAGTAACAGTGGGTATCAATTGAGGATTAAGTTGGATTCTAAATAAGGATCAGTAGTTATTATTCGAGGATTAGTGGATTCCAGTTGGAGGATCTAGTTGGATCCCAAGTAAGGATCTAGTGGATTGTTTCGAGGTTATTTCAGTTGGAGGTTCAATTGAGGATAATTGAGACATTACAGATTGAGACAGTGAATTGATTGGTTAAAGGATTTGGTAGTTAGGATAAGATTTGTGTTTGTGACTTGAGGCTTGATTGTGTTTTGAGGCATTAAGATGGATTGTGGTATGATTATTTTATTTCAGTTAATTTGAGGTTTTCAGTAGATTTCACTCACACGAGCTCTAGTGAGCTTACCGGGTTTGTGTGTAAACCCGGTGCACCTGTGGTTGGGTGCAGGGTTTGGTTTTGCAGGTTGAGCAAGCTGAGGAGGCAGTGGAGAAAAGACGAGGCAGCGGGACCAGCAGCAGTTTTAGAAAACTTCTTTTACGGTTTTACTTTCGTGTAAAGGGTTTTACACTTGATTTTATAAATGTGTTTTGTAAAGTTACAGTGATTTAAATAAATTATTTTATATTCATGGCTCACAGTTTCAGAAAAAGGGGTCCACCGGAAACAGTTGTCAGTTCTCCGCAGTTTAGACACGTGCCCGAGGGTCGGGTCGTGTCATTCGCGGTCCACTGATTGTACCTTAGCACCTGAGATAGGTCTGCTAAGGGTTTGTTGACCTATTCGCCAAGGCGAGATTCCAATTGATTTTACATCAAATAAATACTCGAAGCAAAACTCCACAGCTTCATCACTTATATAACTCTCAGCGATGCTACCCTCCGGACGGTTATGATTATGTACAAAACCTTTTAGCACTTTCATGCCTCTTTCAAATGGATACATCCATCTATAATAGACCAATCCGCACAATCGAACCTCTCTAATAAGGTGCATAGTTAAGTGAAGCATTATATCAAAGAATGAAGGTGGGAAGATCTTCTCCAGCAAACACAATGTGGTTACAAGATCAGATTGGATTTTATCCAACTTTGACACATCAATCACTTTATTACAAAGAGCATTAAAAAAGAAACATAACCTAGTAATTGCGTATCTCACATGCTTAGGCAACACCGAACGTATGGCTACTGGTAACAATTGTTGCATTAAGACGTGACAATCATGGGACTTAAGACCAAATAGTTTCCAACTCTTGCATGGATACTAGATTTCTTATATTTGAGGAGTAACCTTTTGGGACCTTTATACCCATCAAAGACCTACACAATGCCTATTTCTCACCCCTAGACAATGTATATGGAGCAGCAGGTAGAAAGGTTCTTTTTGTCCCAACTTCAGGTGCCAAGTCAAGTCGAATCCCCATTTCCATAAGATCTAGATGAGCCACAACCCCATCTTTTGTCTTCCCAGGAATGTTTAGTAAGGTTCCAATAACACTCTCGCACACGTTCTTTTCGATGTGCATAACATCTAAAGAATGTCGGATGTGAAGATCTTTCCAATATTCAAGGTCAAAGAATATGGACTTTTTCTTAAAAATTGGAACACTTGTTTCACCACCTAGGCTGCCCTTTGCCGATTGATTTCCAAAGACACAATTGATACTCACACTTTAGCTAAGACCTTTTCTCCACTTAGAGGTTTAGGAGCATTACCAAATTCCTGCTTGTTGTTAAACGCAGTCATTTGATTCCGATAAGGGTGGTGGCATGGCAAGAACCTTCTGTGGCCTTGAAAACATATTTTTCTACCATATTTCAGCCTAACACCATCTGTGTTTTCACCGCAGATTGGACATGCATTATACCCTTTAACAGTGCACCCCGACAAGTTACCATAGGCGGGGAAGTCATTGATTGTCCACAAAAGTACAGCCTTCAGGGTAAATATGGTTTTTCTAAATCGATCGTACACCCCATCAATCCCCTTCCATAAGATTTTTAGATCATCAATCAATGGTTGCAAATAGACATTTATGTCATTGCCTGGTTGCTTAGGACCAGATATCAAAAGAGTTAACATCATAAACTTCCTCTTCATGCAAAGCCATGGGGGGAGGTTATATGTCACCAATATAACAGGCCAACAACCATATCGACTACTTAGGGAACTGTGTGGGTTGATCCCATCTACCGAAAGGGCCAACCTTAGATTTCTAGGCTCACTTGCAAATTCTGGCCACTTATGGTCAACCAACTTCCAAGCTGAAGAATCAGCTGGATGACGAAGCATGCCATCGTTGACTCTATGATCGGCATGCCAAGTAAAGTGCTTTGATGTCTCACCATAGTTAAACATTCGTTTAAACCTAGGAATTGGTGGAAAGTACCACAAGACTTTTGCCGGAACCCCTTCATGTTCAACCCCATGCTTGTTTAATTTCCACCGAGACATCTCATACCTAGGGCACCTACTTTCATGTTCGTGCTCGTTTCTATACAAAATACAATCATTTGGGCATGCGTGAATCTTCTCATACTCCATTCCTAAAGCAGACAATGTCTTCTTTGCCTCATACATAGATAGGGGCAGCACATGACCATTGGGCAGCATATCACCAATCGAAACCCGCAGGTCAGAGAAGCTAATGTCAGACCACCCATGCTTTGCCTTCAAATTGAACAGTCTAACTAATGCAGATAGCTTGCTGTACTTCACACAATTATCATATAAGGGTCTCACTCCTTCATCAACAAAATTCCTAAACGTATTTGGATTGTCATTGAAATTATCAAAGGCACTCTCACACATGTCCATTGTTTCAGTTCCAAAGACACTAGTTTCTATTTCATTTTTTGCAGCTCTACTTGTATCTATCCCAGCAACTTCACCATGCCATTTCCAATTCTTATACCTTGTGTCAAATCCATTAAAGTAAAGATGCTCTCTAATCACTCTAATGGTATACTTTTTCAAGTTTACACATCTCAAACAAGGACAGTGGATGTACTTATGATTGGAAGCATTCTGTAATCCAAATCTCAAAAAACTCTCAACTGCCTCCTCATACTGCAAAGACCTTCTATCAGCATGCATCCATGTTTTATCCATAGATCTTACAAAAAAAACTTAAACAAGTTCAATATGAAACCAAGAACACATATGCAAAATGAAGCACATTAACAATTGTCCGTAATCAATTTCCTCGCACACCATCAAATAAAAAATTCAGGAGAAAGACACCTATTTCCAACAGCAAATCACACTTGCATTTTACAACACCAAACCATGAATGATATTTATCATCAATTAATTAATAAGTATAGGTCTGGCCAGCCACAACAAAATTCATATATATAGAAACTTATATGGCGCATTAGATATTCCGAAAGAAATTATCTAAGTACATATTTTAGCAAAAGGCAGCCCAAATAGCAATTTTCCCTAATCAATTTTCTAGAACACAATCAAATGAAAATCCTACAGAAAGACACCTTATTCCAACACCAAATCACACTTGCATTTTAAGACAAACATTAAAGTTGCAGAAAAATTGTATAAACAATACATACCTCAATGGAACCAGCTAGAATCGTAGGCAAAAGCTATCACTCAAAGGCTCTGGCAACGGGCAAAAGCTCTCACTCAAACGCTCTAGCAAAGGGCAAAGGGCAAAGGTAAGTAATGTCAATTTATAAAGGAAACAATTGCCTGTACTAGATTATCTAAGAAAGTACTTTGTCAATAGCGATGTCTCATAGGGGAAAGTGAATTACCACACTCTTGGAATTCAGGTCGAGTGGTTTGTGGGGAAAAGCAGTTACCCAAGCATTTCGATTAGGGGCCAGGTCCAATTGAAGTCCCCGTGAGCTTCCCTCAACCTGCAAACACGTTGTTGATGAGCTTTCCCCAAAATTAGAAACCAAAACCCTAATTAATTTTGGAATCAGAACCATAGAGAGAGGAAGACCACTTACCAGCGATCGACAATGGTAGGAAAAGGATTAGATGAAATCTCTGGCAAGAGAGGAAACATATGCAAAAGCCCCAAACCCAAACCCACTTCGCGTGCAAAGAGGAAATATTTTGTGAAGGAAACCCAACCACTTCGCGCGCAGAGATCTGAGGAAATATCTTGCCAAGGAAACCCAACCACTTCGCACGCCTCGACGAGAAGCTTGGGTGAGATCGACAATGGGTGGGTGAGGCAGTGAGTGAACACTGTGGTGTAAAGGACTTGTATTCAGTGTGGGTGAACTGAGGTATCGGGTGCTAAGTCCATGTTATTAATTGTGAACAGTGGGTGTTTTGTTATAGATATCAGAAAATTTTTAAGTGGGTTAAAATGGCAAAACTTATTATATCGAATTGAAAATCCTAAGGATATTTAAAATTGTATACATATCAGTATTTGACACAAAAAAATAAAAACGATATTATACAATTTATTATATTCGTTACATTTGAAACCGATATAATGGTGGTGATATCTATGAGCAAATTTGTAGTAGTGTTCCCTATGTCTTTCTTGCCAACCGAGCACGTTTTGGTGCAACGTCAACCAAATTGCACTCAGCGTGCACCCAAATGACGCTTTCGTGCATTCTTAACATTTTAAGTTGTTCCTTAGGTCTAGAACGCTAATCGAGACACGAGAAATTGCTTCCCCATGTGTTTCGTGCCAACCGGGCACTTTTGGGTGCAATCGGATGAACTAGACTTAGAATGCACCGAAATGATGTTGTAGTTCCTTCTTAACATGAAGTGCACTTCTTGAGGGCAAGAACGCTAATCCAAACAAGAGAAAGTGCTTCCCCATGTCTTTCTTGCCAACCGAGCACGTTTTGTTGCAACGTTAACCCAAATTTGACTCAGTGTGCATTGAAATGATGTATTTGTGCATTCTTAGCACCCAAAGTGGTTCTTTATGGCTAGAACGGTAATCGAGACACGAGAAAGTGCTTCCCAATGCCTCTCATGCAGATCGGGAACGTTTTGGTGTAACTTTAATCAAATCGAACTCAGTGTGCACCGAAATGAAGTTTTCGTGCCCTCGTCACACCTAAAGTGCTTGTTTAGGGTTAGCACGCTAATTGAGACATGGAAAAGTGCTTCCTCATGTCTTTCTTGCCAAGCAAGAACGCTTTGGTTCAATTTGGGTGAATTTGGACTGAGTATGCACCGAAATGATGTTTTCGTGCATTCTTAACACCTAAAGTGGTTCTTTAGGGCTAGCACGCTAATCGAGACATGAAAAAGTGCTTCCTCATGTGTTTCTTGCCAACCAGGCACGTTTTGATGCAATTTACATGAAAGTAGACTTAGCATGCACCGAAGTGGTGTTTTAGTTCTTTCTTAACACGAAATGTGCTTCTTGAGGTCTAGAATGCTAATCCGAGCATAAGAACATGCTTCTTGCCAACCGAGCACGATTTCGTGCAACTTTAACCAAAGTGTACACAGTGTGCACCGAAATGACGTTTCACGCATTCTTAGCACCTAAAGTGGTTCATTCGGGTTAGAACACCAATCCAAACAAGAGAAGGTGCTTCCTAATGTCCTTTTTTTTTTTTTTGCTAAATAAATGAATCAATAAAAGGAAAGGGAACTACAAAATACAAGGGGCACACCCCAGGAAACCAATCACTCAACCCAACAAGGGGAAGCAATGGAACAATAAAGACAAGGCCAAACAAGCAAAAAAGACACCCCAACTAGCTAGACAACAGCTAAAACAAGGCTAAACCCAAATTCCCATACAAACCAAGAAACAACCAGGACTGTGTAACCACACTAGGACCACTACTCTCCTAGACACCATTCACTAGGAATATGACCCGCCAAAGAGGAGATTGAAGCAAGTCTACACTTGATGGAGTACATAATCACCTTCAATAAGGAGGAAGGATTCCTAGCCTCCTTCTTGAAGATGCGATTATTTCTTTCACCCCAAATAGAGTAAATCGCTGTAGCAAGCATAACCAAGTACCACCAGTCCACATAACCAAATTAGACCAAGAAGAAGGGGGAACCGTGCTGCCACATTTAGTCATTAAGTCCCTCCAAATAATCTCGCTGAACGAGCAATCAAAGAAGAGGTGGCCATGAGATTCTCCTACCCTCTTGCACAAAACACAGATGGTGTCAACACTAGGTTTATACTTTTGAATGCGATCAGCAGTGGCAAGTCTCTCTCGTACAGCAAGCCAAAGAATGAAGCTCATCCGAGGGATATTGTTGCTAAACCATACAAGCTTGTGCCAAGGCACCTTGGGGGAGTTAATTCTCAAGTTATCCCACGTAGATGCAGCAGTATAGAGGCCCGAAGAGGATGGGAGCCAAACAATAGAGTCATCGGCTGCACTATTAGGATAATAAGGAGGCATGAGTTGCTTAATTTCCAATAAGTCCGGGGAGTTAGAAACCGGCCACTCCCATAAGTTATTAGCCACAATAGAGCTCACCATAGTAGTGGCATGAAGGCTTGAGTCATAAATCACATGCCTACCCCAAACAGCAACAATGGGGCCTCTAGGGTGCCAGTTATCAAACCACAAGGAAGTCTTCTCCCCATTTCCAATATGGTGCAATATGAGAGGCCTAGCCAAGGATCGAAGCTTGAGGATTTTCCTCCAATTCCAAGAGCATATTTGGGGTGGTTTAACCTCCCAAATATTCTTCCCTTTAAGGTGGTCAGCATGAATCCACCTAGTCCACATATTATCCATACCCACAATGATCTGCCAAAGGTGTCTCAACATAAGCGCCTTATTCCAAGTAGGCAGCAATTTGATGCCCAATCCCCCCTCATTCTTAGGTTTGCACACCCATTCCCAACTCACTTTCACACCATGGGGGTTGGACTCCGTACCTGACTAAAGTAAGGACGGATCTTTTGCTCAATTTTGTGGAGAACCGTCTTAAGGAGCATAATATGGCTGACCTAGAATATATGCATACTAGATAGGACTAAAATTATGAGTTGAACCCTCCCCGCATAGGATAAGAACTTGTTCCTCCAAGAATTAATGCGAGCAGCAACATTATCGATAAGTTCCATGCAATCCCTAACTCTAAGCTTTGAGGAGATGATAGGAATGCCAAGGTACCTTATGGGGAAGTCTCCTCCAACAAAGCCGAGAGTCTCATGAAGAACATGCTTGAGGTTTGGAGAGACACCCAAGGTGAAGATGTTTCTCTCATTGGGGTTAGCTTTGAGACCTGAGAGCAAGTGGAATTCCTCCAAGGCTTCCTTTAGAGTGGTGATAGAAGACACATCACCATGGCAAAGCATGATAAGATCATCCGCAAAACATAAATGGGATAGCTTCACCTTCTCACATTTCCAACGGTACTTAAAGTGGTGGTTTCGGGCAATCTTTTGTGCAACAATTTGGGAAAGGACCTCCATAGCAATAATGAAGAGATAGGAGGACATAGGATCACCTTGGTGAAGACCCCGGGTGCTTGGGAAGAAGCCGGCAAGCTCACCATTCACACAAATGGAGAATCTAGGAGTAGTGATGCACACCTTGATCCATTGGATGACATTGTTCGGGAACTTAAGGGCAGCAAGGGTATGAATAATGAAACTCCAATCCACCATATCATAAGCTTTCATAATGTCCACTTTAAGAGCACATCGGGGAGTCTTGCAATTCTTGTGGTAGTCGCGAAACAACTCTTGAGCTAGAAGGATATTGTCCCCTATCCTCCTCCCCGCAACAAAGGCTGTTTGATTAGGACTAATAATGGAAGGGAGAACCCTTTTAATCCTATTAGCAATCACCTTAGAAATCAACTTGTAGAGAGTGTTACAACATGAAATGGGACGGAAATCCCCAAGCTTGGTAGCATTGGGCACCTTGGGAATAAAGGTAACCGAAGTAGCATTGCACTCTCTAAGAATCTGCCCCGTGGTGAAGAACTCCTTAATAGCCAAAGTCACATCCTCTCCAATGATGTGCCAAGTAGATTGGATGAAATGACCATTAAACCCATCCGGGCCGGGTGCTTTATTAGGATTCATAGAGAAACACACCTCTTTGATTTCATCCGAAGAGATCTCTTGGCCAAGGGAGGAAGCTTGCTCATCCGAAATAGAGTGGGGAATTAACCCATGAATGGTGGTTCCGAGATCACTCCTTATAAGGTTAGGGGAACTCCAAAGCTTTTGGTAGAAGTTGACTACCTCCTCCTTGATGTTATCACTCCCATTAACTACCTCTCCATCCTCCCGAAGAATAGAAGTAATTCTATTTAAATTTCTCCTCCCCATAATGGACTTGAGAAAGAAGGCCGAATTCCTATCCCCCTCCTTCAGCCAATTAATTCTTGACTTTTGCTTGTAGAAAAGCTCCTCAATCTCAAGAGCTTTGGTATACTCCAATACCAAGGACTTCTCAATGCATCTAAGCTCAAAGTCACAAAGGTTGGTCTCTAATTGCTTTTGGCAAGAATCCAACTTGTGTTTAGCAACGCAAGAGTTGTGAGTCACATTCCCCACATCCTCCTTGTTCAACTTCTTAAGCTCCTCCTTTACTAGCTTTAGCTTTTTAGAGACTTGGAATTGGGCAGAACCAATGATAGGGGTATTCCAACACAGAGTAACCAAGGGGAGGAAATCTTCACGCTTGGTCAAAAAGTTGTGGAACTTGAAAGTGCTTCTCCTAGGTCTTGGAGACACCCCCAAAGATACCATACTAGGACAATGATCCAAACTCCTAGGCAAAAGGAAATCAGCTCCCGAATTACCAAAGGAAGTGATCCAAGCATCATTAACCATCACTCGGTCAAGCTTCTTGGATATGCACCCCTTAAGTGGTACGTTTATCACTCCACGTACATAGAGAGCCCGTAAACCAAAGGTCATCCACTTCGATATACAAAATACAACTCTGAAAATCCTCCATAGCCGAAGTACTCCTAGTAGAACCTCCCACAATTTCAAAGGCATTGCGGGCCACATAAAAATGCCCAAGGATAGCCCATGGCTGCCCACCAATGATGGAGGAATTCAAAACCAAATTACTCCACAGCCTCCTACGCATACCATCATCATTTGAGCCATACACAAAGGATGCATAAAAATTATTTTGCGTTCAATGTGGCACACTCGGTAAGTCACCACTTGATCCGTCTCATCCAATTTCACAAGGTTGAAGACATCCGGATTCCAAGCAACCCAAATTCTCCCTCGATCGCTAGAGCTATAATTACCTTCCACATTCCAATTATTGAACAACGACTTAGCCACCATTATCTTGTTGCACTCTCTAACCTTAGTTTCAACCAACCCGATAAGAGATAGATGATTCTCTCTAATAAAGTTCCTAACATCAGCTTGTTTAGGGGAAGCATTCAGTCCCCTAACATTCCAACAAGCACACTTGATCATTAAGAAAGGTTAGGAGGAGTACCTGGGCTAGAAATGCCTCCCATAGCTTGATGCTTTTTGTTCTTCTTGTTCTTTTTCTTCTTGTTGGAGGAACCCCCAGTCCTCAAGGAAACACCATCAATATTTATGCCTAGAAGTTTTCTTGGCCAAAGAGACTTATCCGGGGAAGCCGCACTAGGTTCATCCTCACTCTCTGATTCCCCCTCACCTCCAAGCACTTGGAAAGGGTTATCCGAATTAATTCTAGGGGCTGGAGATTAATTGTCATGCTCCAAAATAATAGCACATGATGAGGAAGCACCCTCAAAATTTCGAACAGTCCCAATGACTTCAATCGGATTGGTGATAGTTGGCCACATCCCCTTGGCATTATCAACCATCTTTCCCACCATCCCCGTAGCCACCTTATCCCCAATGGAAGAAACACCATCAGAATCCTTGGCAATAGGCTCAGGAGCATTACCATTTTTCTTAACCCACACCATAGGTTTAGACAGATTGGCACAACTACCTGTTGCATGACCAAAGGCTTTGCAAAGGGTGCATATCTTTGGCCTCCATTGATAATCCACCTTAATATCCACAGCAAAGGGGGAAGCGTTAGGATCATTTTCATGCACCATAAGATCAAAGGACTCAACTAACTCCATGGAAGCATCAACCTCAACACATACCCTAGCATAAGAAACCCTTTTACGATTTTGGGTAAGACCATCTACATATAAAGGCCTCCCAACAGCACTAGCTGTATAGCTTAATCCATCCTCTGTCCAATACTCATGGGGAACATTGTAAAATTTAGCCCAAATAGGAATTTTAGAGTGAGTCTCTTTGGTGAGAATGATACCTTGGTGCCATTTCTTGAGAAAGAGAGGCTTACCCGCAAACAACCAAGGACCAGCCTCCATAATGGCTGTGCAATCTTCAGAATTGCAAAATTTGAAGAAGAAAAACCCATTTTCATTTGCAAGAACTTCCACCAAACCTTTAGCTCCCCACACCCTATAGAGCAATGGAGCTGACCACTGAGAAAGGGAGCTTCTTTTCCTCTACCATGTAACCAACTAAACAATTTTCCCAAAGTTTGCAACCTTCAATAGCCACCTAAGGAGGAGGGGCTACCACCCTTCGATTTCCTTCTAGCAAAGGTTGATAAAATCTGAGTCGCATGGACTCTTGGGTAATACCCACAGCTCCTAAAACAGCTTGGCTATAGTTTCTAGGATTGGCTGGTTTTTGGCTAAAACTAATAGGTCTAGTTTGCACATTTTCGGGAGTGGAGAAGGTTGGGGCGAATTAGGAAGTGGTGGGGTTGGGATTCTAATCAGTTTTCAAAATTTGGGGAGTGGAGAAGGTTGGAGCAGATTGGGAAGTGGTGGGGTTGGGGTATTGGTCAGTTTTCAAATTTTGGGGAGTGGAGAAGGTTGGTCCGAATTGGGAAGTGGTGGGCTTGGGATTCTGATCAGTTTTCAAAATTTGGGAGTCAGCTGGGGTATGGGACAAAAGGGATGAAAGTGAGGCTTCCTTAAACAAGGTAAGAGTGTCCTCATGTCCCTTTTCAAAGAGCAAAGACTTACCATTTTGGGGGCTGGTCAGAGCACCATTGGGAGTGTTTCCATGCAAAGTGGAGTGTCCAATCAGGTGGCTGTTAGTTTCAGAACCCAATGAGCACATGTGAGCTGATGGGTTGGACTTCCCTTGCTGCTCTAGCAAGCAAATATCCAGGGGGTTGTTACCCGATGGACAAAGAATAGTAGCTGATGGGCTTGACTTCCCTTGCTGCTCTAGCATGCAAATATCCAAGGGGTTGTTACCAGGTTGACAAAGAGGAGTAACTTGAGCATCTTGGAGAACAGGAGGTCCTCCTTCCTTTAGACAACCTTGGGATCTCAAAGTAGCCATGGAAGTGGCACTTAAAAGCTTGACCTGAACATTAGGAGAAGGTTTAGAAGGTGAGGGAGAGCTTGAGGTAGGTTGAGAAATAGAAACGGGGGCTGAGGACTCCACAGAACTGGGTAGCAGCATGGCTATGGGTAGATAAGGTGATATTGGGTTAGAAGGCAGCAAGGACGTGTTTTGGGGGAAAGGAGGAGGTGGGGGAATGTTTATGGCCTGGTGAGGGTGCAACTAGGGGCTGAGAATAAAAATTCGAAGTTTGTGGGGTGGGATGGGTAAAGAGACAGAAGAGGATGATTTCGAGGGTTGATGAATTTTTTGAGAAGGTGGTTGTGTAGGGGAAGAAGAGGAAGACATTTTAGTAGGTAAGAGGTGTAAGATGGTGGCCAGCGCTTCCTAATGTCCTTATTGCCAATCAGGCACGTTTTGATGCAAGTTAAACAAAATTAGATTGAGTATGCACCGAAATGACGTTTTCATGCGTTCGTAAGAAAAAAGGTGCTTCTTGAGGGCTAGAACGCTAATCCAAGCACGAGAAAATGCTTCCCCATATCTAATTTCTTGCCAACCGGGGACATTTCGGTGGAAGATTGAACGAAATTGGACTGAGTATGCACCGAAATGATGTTTCCGCTCCTCCTAAACACGGAATGTGCTTTGTTAGGGCAAGAATGCTAATCCAAGCATGAGAAAGTGCTATCCCATGTCTTTCTTGCCAACCGATAACCATTTGGTGCAACTTTGGCCAAACTATACTGAGTGTGCACCGAAATGACGTTTTGGTTCATTCTTAACACCTAAAGTGGTTCTTTAGGGCTAGCACGTTAATCGGGACATTAGAAAGTGCTTCCTCATCTCTTTCTTGCCAACCGGGCACGTTTTGGTGCAATTTGGACGAGGTTAGACTGAGTAAGCACGAAAAGACATTTTTGTTCTATCCTCACACGAAATGTGCTTTTTTAGGCCTAGGACACTAATCCAAGCATGAGAAAGTGCGTCCTTATGTCATTCTTGCCAACCGAGCACGTTTTCGTGCAACGTCAACCCAAATGACGCTTTCATGCATTCTTAACACTTAAAGTTGTTCCTTAGGTCTAGAACGCTAATCGAGACACAAGAAAGTGGTTCCCCATGTGTTTCATGCCAACCGGGCACTTTTGGGTGCGATCGGACGAACTAGAGTTAGATTGCACCGAAATGACATTATAGCTCCATCTAAACACGAAGTGACTTCTTGAGGGCTAGAACGCTAATCCAAACAAGAGAAAGCGCTTCCCTATGTCTTTCTTGCCAACCGAGCATGTTTTGGTGCAACGTTAACCCAAATTTGACTCAGTGTGCACTGAAATGACGTATTCGTACATTCTTAGCACCTAAAGTGGTTCTTTACGGCTAGAACGGTAATCGAGACATGAGAAAGTGCTTCCCAATGCCTCTCACGCTGATGGGAACGTTTTGGTGTAACTTTAATCAAATCGGACTCAGTGTGCTTAGAAATGACGTTTTCGTGCGCTCGTCACACCTAAAGTGCTTCTTTAGGGTTAGCACATTAATCGAGACATGGGAAAGTGCTTCCTCATGTCTTTCTTGCCAAGTAAGAACGTTTTGGTGCAATTTGGGTGAATTTGGACTGAGTATGCACCGAAATGATGTTTTCGTGCATTCTTAATACCTAAAGTGGTTCTTTAGGGCTAGCACGCTAATCGAGACATGAGAAAGTGCTTCCTTATGTCTTTCTTGCCAACCGGGCACGTTTTGATGCAATTTACATGAAAGTAGACTGAGCATGCACCGAAGTGATGTTTTAGTTCTTTCTTAACACGAAATGTGCTTCTTGAGGTCTATAATGCTAATCCAAGCATGAGAACGTGCTTCTTGCCAACTGAGCACGATTTTGTGCAACTTTAGCCAAAGTGTACACAGTGTGCACCGAAATGACGTTTCACCCATTCTTAGCACCTAAAGTGGTTCATTCGGGTTAGAACGCCAATCCAAACAGGAGAAGGTGCTTCCTAATGTCCTTATTGCCAACCAGGCACGTTTTCATGCATGTTAAACGAAATTAGATTGAGTATGCATCGAAATGATTTTTTCATGCGTTCGTAACAAAAAACGTGCTTCTTGAGGGCTAGAACGCTAATCCAAGCAAGAGAAAGTGCTTCACCATGTCTTTCTTGCCAACCGAGCACGTTTTGGTGCAACGTTAACCCAAATTTGACTCAGTGTGCCCTAAAATGACGTATTCGTGCATTCTTAGCACCTAAAGGGGTTCTTTACGGCTAGAACGGTAATCGAGACAAGAGAAAGTGCTTCCCAACGCCTGTCATGCCAATCGGCAATGTTTCGGTGTAACTTTAATCAAATCGGACTCAGTGTGCACCAGAATGACGTTTTCGTGCGCTCGTCACACCTAAAGTGCTTCTTTAGGGTTAGCACACTAATCGAGACATGGGAAAGTGCTTCCTCATGTCTTTCTTGCGAATCAAGAACGTTTTGGTGCAATTTGGGCGAATTTGGATTGAGTATGCACTGAAATGATGTTCTTGTGCATTCTTAACACCTAAAGTTGTTCTTTAGGGCTAGCACGCTAAGCGAGACATGAGAAAGTGCTTCCTCATGTCTTTCTTGCCAACCGGGCACGTTTTGATGCAGTTTACATGAAAGTAGACTGAGCATGCACCGAAGTGATGTTTTAGTTCTTTCTTAACACGAAATGTGCTTCTTGAGGTCTATAATGCTAATCCAAGCATGAGAACGTGCTTCTTGCCAACTGAGCACGATTTTGTGCAACTTTAGCCAAAGTGTACACAGTGTGCACCGAGATGACGTTTCACCCATTCTTAGTACCTAAAGTGGTTCATTCGGGTTAGAACGCCAATCCAAACAGGAGAAGGTGCTTCCTAATGCCCTTATTGCCAACCGGGCACGTTTTCATGTATGTTAAATGAAATTAGATTGAGTATGCATCGAAATGATGTTTTCATGCGTTCGTAATAAAAAACGTGTTTCTTGAGGGCTAGAACGCTAATCCAAGCAAGGGAAAGTGCTTCACCATGTCTTTCTTGCCAACCGAGCACGTTTTGGTGCAACGTTAACCAAAATTTGACTCTGTGTGCACTAAAATGACGTATTCGTGCATTCTTAGCACCTAAAGGGGTTCTTTACGGCTAGAACGGTAATCGAGACATGAGAAAGTGCTTCCCAATGCCTCTCACACCGATCGGGAACGTTTTGGTGTAACTTTAATCAAATCGGACTCAGTGTGCTCAGAAATGACGTTTTCGTGCGCTCGTCACACCTAAAGTGCTTCTTTAGGGTTAGCAGACTAATCGAGACATGGGAAAGTGCTTCCTCATGTCTTTCTTGCCAATCAAGAACGTTTTGGTGCAATTTGGGCGAATTTGGATTGAGTATGCACTGAAATGATGTTCTCGTGCATTCTTAACACTTAAAGTTGTTCTTTAGGGCTAGCACGCTAATCGAGACATGAGAAAGTGCTTCCTCATGTCTTTCCTTCCAACCGGGCACGTTTTGATGCAATTTATATGAAAGTAGATTCAGCATGCACCGAAGTGATGTTTTAGTTCTTTCTTAACACGAAATGTGCTTCTTGAGGTCTAGAATGCTAATCCAAGCATGAGAACGTGCTTCCTGCCAACCGAGCACGATTTCATGCAACTTTAACCAAAGTGTGCACCGAAATGACGTTTCACGCATTCTTAGCACCTAAAGTCGTTCATACGGGTTAGAACGTCAATCCAAACAAGAAAAGGTGCTTCCGAATGTCAATATTGCCAACCGGGCAAGTTTTGATGTAAGTTAAACGAAATTAGGTTGAGTATGCACCGAAATGATGTTTTCGTGCGTTCATAACAAAAAAGTGCTTCTTAAGGGGTAGAACGCTAATCCAAGCACGAGAAAGTGCTTCCCCATATCTAATTTCTTGCCAACCGGACACGTTTCGGTGGAAGATTGGACGAAATTGGACTGAGTATGCGCCGAAATGACGTTTCTGCTCCTTCTAAACACGGAATGTGCTTTGTTAGATCTAGAATGCTAATCCAAGCGTCAGAACGTGCTTCCCCATGTCTTTCTTGCCAACTGATAACCTTTTGGGGCAACTTTACTGAGTGCGCACCGAAATGACGTTTTGGTTCAGTATTAACACCTAAAGTGGTTTTCTGCGGCTAGCACGCTAATCCGGACATTAGAAGGTGCTTCCTCATCTCTTTCTTGCCAACCGGGCACGTTTTGGTGCAATTTGGACAAGGTTTGACTGAGTATGCACGAAAAGACATTTTTGTTCTATCCTTACACGAAATGTGCTTCTTTAGGCCTAGAACGCTAATCCAAGCGTGAGAAAGTGCTTCCCTATGTCTTTCTTCCTAACCGAGCACGTTTTGGTGGAACGTCAACCAAATTGCACTCGGCGTGCACCCAAATGACGCTTTCGTGCATTCTTAACACTTAAAGAACGTTGTTCCTTAGGTCTAGAACGCTAATCGAGACTGCTTCCCCATGTGTTTCGTGCCAACTAGGCTCTTTCTGGTGCAATCGGACGAACTAGACTTAGAATGCACCGAAATGACGTGGTAGTTCCTTTGAACACGAAGTGCACTTCTTGAGGGCTAGAACGCTAATCCAAACAAGAGAAAGTGCTTCCCCATGTCGTTCTTGCCAACCGAGCACGTCCTGGTGCAATGTTAACCCAAATTTGACATAGTGTGCACTGAAATGATGTATTCGTGCATTATTCACACCTAAAGTGGTTCTTCACGGCTAGAACGGCAATCGAGACATGAGAAACTGCTTCCCAATGCCTCTCACGCCGGTCGGGAACGTTTTGGTGTAACTTTAATCAAATCGGACTCGGTGTACACCGAAATGATGTTTTCGTGCGCTCATCACACCTAAAGTGCTTCTGTAGGGTTAGCACGCTGATCGAGACATGGGAAAGTGCTTCCTCATGTCTTTCTTGCCAAGCAAAAACGTTTTGGTGCAATTTTGACGAATTTGGACTGAGTATGCACCGAAATGATGTTTTCGTGCATTCTTAACACCTAAAGTGGTTCTTCAGGGCTAGCACGCTAATCGAGACATGAGAAAGTGCTTCCTCATGTCTTTCTTGCCAACCGGGCACGTTTTGATGCAATTCACATGAAAGTAGACTGAGCATGCACCGAAGTGATGTTTTAGTTCTCTCTTAACACTAAATGTGGTTCTTGAGGTCCTAGAATGCTAATCCAAGCATGAGAGCGTGCTTCTTGCCAACCGAGCACGATTTCATGCAACTTTAACCAAAGTGTACATAGTGTGCACCGAAATGACGTTTCACGCATTCTTAGCACCTAAAGTGGTTCATTCGGGTTAGAACGCCAATCCAAACAGGAGAAGGTGCTTCCTAATGTCCTTATTGCCAACCGGCCATGTTTTGATGCAAGTTAAACGAAATTAGATAGAGTATGCACCGAAATGATGTTTTCATGCGTTCGTAACAAAAAACGTGCTTCTTGAGGGCTAAAACGCTAATCCAAGCACAAGAAAGTGCTTCGCCATATCTAATTTCTTGCCAACCGGGCACGTTTCGGTGGAAGATTGGACTGAGTATGCGCCGAAATGACGTTTCTGCTCCTTCTAAACACGGAATGTCCTTTGTTAGGGCTAGAATGCTAATCCAAGCACGAGAAAGCGCTTCCCTATGTCTTTCTTGCCAACCGATTACCTTTTGGTGCAACTTTGGCCAAACTGTACTGAGTGTGCACCGAAATGACGTTTTGGTTCATTCTTAACACCTAAGGTGGTTCTTTAGGGCTACCACGCTAATTGGGACATTAGAAAGTGCTTCCTCATCTCTTTCTTCCAAGCCAGCACGTTTTGATGCAATTTCGACGAGGTTAGACTGAGCATGCACGAAATGACTTTTTTGTTCCATCCTCGCACGAAATGTGCTTCTTTAGGCCTAGAACGCTAATCCAAGCATGAGAAAGTGCTTCCCTATGTCTTTCTTGCTAACCGAGCACGTTTTGGTGCAACGTCAACCATATTGCACTCAGCATGCACCCAAATGACGCTTTCGCGCATTCTTAACACTTAAAGTTGTTCCTTAGGTCTAAAACGCTAATCGAGACACGAGAGACTGCTTCCCCATGTGTTTCGTGCCAACCGGGCACTTTTGTGTGCAATCGGACGAACTAGACTTAGAATGCACCGAAATGACATGGTAGTTCCTTCTGAACACGTAGTGCACTTCTTGAGGGCTAGAACGCTAATCCAAACAAGAGAAAGTGCTTCCCCATGTCTTTCTTGCCAACCGAGCACGTTCTGGTGCAACGTTAACCCAAATTTGACTCAGTGTGCACTGAAATGACGTATTCGTGCATTCTTCGCGCCTAAAGTTGTTCTTTACGGCTAGAACGGCAATCGAGACATGAGGAAGTGCTTCCCAATGCCTCTCACGCCGGTCGGGAACGTTTTGGTGTAACTTTAATCAAATCGGACTCGGTGTGCACCGAAATGACATTTTCGTGCGCTCGTCACATGTTGATTGTTTTCATAGAGCAAAATTATTAATCATTTATTCCAACTCTAAGTTTAACTGACAAGTGCACGAATCGCAGAGTAGCAAGGGGTGCAAAGTACGAGGTCGATCCCACAGGGAATGGATATAGTACCAGTAAACCAACTTAACTCAACATATTAGAAACACTAACACACACACACGGCAAGGGGGGTTTAGATAAGGTAGAAAAACACAAACACACACACACACACAAACACACACATGCGCACACCCATTCATGGCATTGTGAAGCATCAAAATCCACCATCTAGCAACCGAAACAATGAGTATGGTAACTGCAATTTCAAAATACTACAAACATAAAGTTTGACTACCAAAATCTTTGGCTATTTCCTTTTGGCGTTATACCTTCCTTATGCATGTACTAAGAGCTTATTGGGCCTACCCTAGCAAGTTAACGTGAATGTTCCTAGATAAACTAGGGCAATCACCCATGCAAGAGTCATTAAGTTCCATGAAGATGTCAAACACATAGACCACCTTTCCAACCAAATGTACACGGTGCTAATCATATGAATACTATTATCACAACCATTGCTTAAGTGGCTGCTTGTCACTTCTAAAATTGTCATCCTTTCGAGCTTATTCAATTTTATAACATCCACTAGATGCTTCATCCCTAAGGTAGCTAGTCTTAAAAGAATCTACAACTAGTGCCATTCTAACAGATAATAGGATTTTATGCAAGTACCATCATCATAAATTACAAGAACCATAAACAAAACATTGATCACATGCTAGAGGCTTCATCATAAACTCAACAATGCATGAAAGTAATTAAGACATGAACATGAAATCAAAAGGATAAAATAAATATATAAATTGCATATCCTTGTTCACAATCTCAATTAATAACTAAGAATAACTTGAAAGCATGAAAAAGGAAGAAGAAGATAACAAGAAGGTCACTCCAATGGCAAGACCGTGTGCGTTAGGCTAGAGATGCCTCCTTGTTTCAGCAAGGCTTGGGCAGCAAGGTGGGCGTCACTCCTCCTTATATTTGGCACTTTCCTCTTGGCTTGGCAACTTGCGGCACTACCCTCTCTTTCTTTCTTAAAGCCTATAAGAATATCAAAGTTAGGTCTGAACAAGTGTAAAAGAAATAAACAAAATAAAACAAAAGAAGAAAAATAAGAAAAACCCAAGGAAGAGGCAGCGGCTAGGCTAGAGAAAAGCCTAGGAACTTGTGACTAGGGCTAGGGCAACAAGCTAGGAAGCTTGCGCCCAAGCCCTAGGGCTTCACCCTTGTGGCTCTCTCTCTCTCTCCCTAAAGTTGTGAAATATTGCTTGATTGCTTGATCTGATGTATGATGTCAAATAATGAGGAGAGGAGGTCCTTATATAGTGGTAATGAGGTGGAGATTCCTTGGCTTGCAAGGAAAGGGTTTACTTGCACTCCAAGAATGGGCCTTGGGCTGTTTTGGGCGAGTAGACTTTTTCTGGTTGCGGAACTGCTGTGTTGTCTTCACTAAAATGGCCATATCTTGAGCTAGGAGTGTCAGAATCGAGTTCTGTAAAATTCCATACGAAGCTAACATCCGTATCTTTCCAATGAAATAGGGCTTGACATCTGATTCGACCTAGAGAAATAGAGAATTACTGTCGAAATTACTGCTCATATTTCCAGGGTTTTGACTTCCTTGCAAGTTAAGGACTCCTTAAGATCTTTGACTGAGTCTTCCAAGATTCTCCTTCCAAACTAGGATTCCAAAATTGGGAAAGTCTTCTAGTGCAAGGAATAGGTACATGGGCTTTTTGAATGTGGACTTGGACTTGGCCCAATCTCCTCTTGCTTGTCTTGAGGCCCAACAAATTGTAGAAGCTTCTAGAACCTTTGACCTTGACCCCAAATTTCCTAATCCCACTAGGAAACCTTATCCAATTAGGATTTCACTTTTACCATCATGTCCAACTAGGATTTCCCTTTCCTAGTCCAACTAGGATTAGGTTTTCCTAGTCCAACTAGGATTAGGTTTTCCTAGTCCAACTAGGATTTCTCATTTCTGGCCTTGGACATTGATGGTTTTCCTGATTTGGCTAGGATTCCTTACTTGAGTAGAATTTCTACTTTCCTAGTTCCGTTAGGATTTCTTTAGTTTTCCTAGTTTGATCAGGAATTGTCCAATTTTGGCTCTTTTGGCTTCTTTCTTCATCTATGCTTCATTTTACCTACAAAACACAAAACTAAACCCAAAGACAAAAAAAGGTCGAGTTCTTGCACTCTAAGTAAGTGGGTTAGTATGCAAAAATAGTGTAAATTGAGCACTCAACATCACACCTAAAGTGCTTCTTTAGGGTTAGCACGCTAATCGAGACATGGGAAAGTGCTTCCTTATGTCTTTCTTGCCAAGCAAGAACGTTTTGGTGCAATTTGGGCAAATTTGGACTGAGTATGCATCGAAATGATGTTTTCGTGCATTCTTAACACCTAAAGTGGTTCTTCGGGGCTAGCACGCTAATCGAGACATGAGAAAGTGCTTCCTCATGTCTTTCTTGCCAACCGGGCATGTTTTGATGCAGTTTACATGAAAGTAGACTGAGCATGCACCGAAGCGATGTTTTAGTTCTTTCTTAACACGAAATGTGCTTCTTGAGGTCTAGAATGCTAATCCAAGCATGAGAGCGTGCTTCTTGCCAACCGAGCACGATTTCGTGCAACTTTAACCAAAGTGTACACAGCATGCACCGAAATGACGTTTCATGCATTCTTAGCACCTAAAGTGGTTCATTCGGGTTAGAACGCCAATCCAAACAGGAGAAGGTGCTTCCTAATGTCTTTATTGCCAACCGGGCACGTTTTTATGCAAGTTAAAAGAAATTAGATTGAGTATGCACCAAAATGATGTTTTTGTACGTTCGTAACAAAAAACGTGCTTCTCGAGGGCTAGAACGCTAATCCAAGCCCGAGAAAGTACTTCCCCATATCTAATTTCTTGCCAACCGGGCACGTTTCGGTGGAAGATTGGACTGAGTATGCACCGAAATGACGTTTCTGCTCCTCCTAAACATGGAATGTGCTTTGTTAGGGCTAGAATGCTAATCCAAGCACAAGAAAGCGCTTCCCCATGTCTTTCTTGCCAACCGATAACCTTTTGGTGCAACTTTGGCCAAACTGTACTGAGTGTGCACTGAAATGACGTTTTGGTTCATTCTTAACACCTATAGTGGTTCTTTAGGGCTAGCACGCTAATCGGGACATTAGAAAGTGCTTCCTCATCTCTCTCTTGCCAACCAGGTATGTTTTGGTGCAATTTGGACGAGGTTAGACTGAGTATGCACGAAAAGACATTTTTGTTCCATCCTCGCACGAAACGTGCTTCTTTAGGCCTAGAACACTAATCCAAGAGTGAGAAAGTGCTTCCCTAGGTCTAGCACGCTAATCGAGACACGAGAGGCTGCTTCCCCATGTGTTTCGCGCCAACCGGGCACTTTTGGGAGCAATCAGACGAACTAGACTTAGAATGCACCGAAATGATGTGGTAGTTCCTTCTGAACACGAAGTGCACTTCTTGAGGGCTAGAACGCTAATCCAAACAAGAGAAAGTGCTTCCCCATGTCTTTTTGCCAACCGAGCACATTTTGGTGCAACGTTAACCCAAATTTGACTGAGTGTGCACTGAAATGACGTATTTGTGCATTCTTCGCGCCTCAAGTGGTTCTTCACGGCTAGAACGGCAATCGAGACAAGAGAAAGTGCTTCCCAATGCCTCTCACGCCGGTCGGGAACGTTTTGGTGTAACTTTAATCAAATCGGACTCGGTGTGCACCGAAATAACGTTTTCTTGCGCTCGTCACACCTAAAGTGCTTCTTTTGGGTTAGCACGCTATTCGAGACATGGGAAAGTGCTTCCTCATGTCTTTCTTGCCAAGCAAGAACGTTTTGGTGGAATTTGGGCGAATTTGGACTGAGTATGCACAGAAATGATGTTTTCGTGCATTCTTATCACCTAAAGTGGTTCTTCAGGGGTAGCACGCTAATCGAGACATGAGAAAGTGGTTCCTCATGTCTTTCTTGCCAACCTGGCATGTTTTGATGCAATTTACATGAAAGTAGACTGAGCATGCACCGAAGTGATGTTTTAGTTCTTTCTTAACACGAAATGTGCTTCTTGAGGCCTGGAATGCTAATCCAAGCATGAAAGCGTGCTTCTTGCCAACTGAGCACGATTTCGTGCAACTTTAACCAAAGTGTACACAGTGTGCACCGAAATGACGTTTCACGCATTCTTAGCACCTAAAGTGGTTCATTCAGGTTAGAACGCCAATCCAAACAGGAGAAGGTGCTTCCTAATGTCCTNCCTAATGTCCTTATTGCCAACCGGGCACGTTTGGAGGCAACTTAAACGAAATTAGATTGAGTATGCACCGAAATGATGTTTTCGTGCGTTCGTAACAAAAAAGGTGCTTCTTGAGGGCTAGAACGCTAATCCAAGCACGAGAAAGTGCTTCCCCATATCTAAAATATTGCCAACCGGGCACGTTTCGGTGGAAGATTGGATGAAATTGGACTGAGTATGCCCCGAAATGACGTTTCCGCTCCTTCTAAACACGAAATGTGCTTTGTTAGGGCTAGAATGCTAATCCAAGTATGAGACAGCGCTTCCCCATGTCTTTCTTGCCAACCGATAACTTTTTGGTGCAACTTTGGCAAAAACTGTACTGAGTGTGCACCAAAATGACGTTTCGGTTCATTCTTAACACCTATAGTGGTTCTTTAGGTCTAGCACGCTAATCAGGACACTAGAAAGTGCTTCCTCATCTCTTTCTTGCCAACCGAGCACGTTTTGGTGCAATTTGGACGAGGTTAGACTGAATATGCACGAAAAGACATTTTTGTTCTATCTTCACACGAAATGTGCTTCTTTCGGCCTAGAACGCTAATCCAAGCATGAGAAAGTGCTTCCCTATGTCTTTCTTGCCAACAGGGCACGTTTTGGTGCAACGTCAACCAAATTGCACTCACGTGCACCCAAATGACGTTTGCATGCATTCTTAACACTTAAAGTTGTTCCTCATGTCTAGAACGCTAATCGAGACACAAAAAACTGCTTCCCCGTGTGTTTCTTGCCAACGGGGCACTTTTGGGTGCAATTGGACGAACTAGACTTAGAATGCACCTAAATGACGTTGTTGTTCCTTCCGAACACGAAGTGCACTTCTTGAGGGCTAGAATGCTAGTCCAAACAAGAAAAAGTGCTTCCTCATGTCTTTGTTGCCAGCCGAGCACGTTTTGGTGCAACGTTAACCCAACTCTTACTCAGTGTTCACTGAAATGATGTATTGTGCATTCTTAGCACTTAAAGTGGTTCCTTACGGCTAGAACGCTAATCGAGACATGAGAAAGTGCTTCCCAATGTCGCTTACGCCGATCGGGAAAGTTTTAGTTTAACTTTAATCAAATCGGACTCAATGTGCACCGAAATGACGTTTTCATGCACTCGTTACACTTAAAGTGATTCTTTAGGGTTAGCACGCTAATCGAGACTTGGGAAAGTGCTTCCTCTTGTCTTTCTTGGCAAGCAAGAACGTTTTGGTGCAATTTGGGCAAATTTGGTCTAAGTGTGCACCAAAATGATGTTTTCGTGCATTCTTGACCCCTAAAGCGGTTCTTTAGGGCTAGAACGCTAATCAAGACATGAGAAAGTGCTTCCCCATGTCTTTCATGCTAACCGAGAACGTTTTGATGCAATTTACATGAAAGTAGTCTAAGTATGCACCGAAATGTTGTTCTAGTTCTTTCTTAACACGAAATGTGCTTCTTGAGGTCTAGAATGCTAATCCAAGCATGAGAACGTGCTTCTTGCCAACCAAGCATGATTTGGTGCAACTTTAACTAAATTGTATACAGTGTGCACCGAAATGATGTTTCACGAATTCTTAACACCTAAAGTGGTTCATTTGGGTTGGAACGCCAATCCAAACAAGAGAAGGTGCTTCCTAATGTCCTTATTGCCAACCGGGCACGTTTTGATGCAACCTAAACAAAATTAGATTGAGTATGCACCGAACTGATGTTTTCGTGCGTTCGTAACAAAAACCGTGCTTCTTGAGGGCTAGAACGCTAATCCATGCTCGAGAAAGTGATTCCCCATATCTAATTTCTTGCCAACCGGGCACGTTTCGGCGGAAGATTGGACGAAATTTGACTGAGTATGCCCCGAAATGACGTTTCCGCTCCTTCAAAACACGGAATGTGCTTTGTTAGGGCTAGAATGCTAATCCAAGCATGAGACAGCGCTTACCCATGTCTTTCTTGCCAAACGGTAACTTTTTGGTGCAGCTTTGGCCAAATTGTACTGAGTGTACACCGAAATGACGTTTTGGTTCATTCTTAACACCTAAAGTGGTTCTTTAGGGCTAGCACGCTAATCGGGACACTATAAAGTGCTTCCTCATCTCTTTCTTGCGAAACGGGCACGTTTTGGTGCAATTTGGACGAGGTTAGACTGAGTATGCACGACAAGACATTTTTGTTCTATCCTCACACAAAATGTGCTTTTTTTGGCTTAGAATGCTAATCCAAGCGTGAGAAAGTGCTTCCCTATGTCTTTCTTACCAACCGGGCACATTTTGGTGCAATGTCAACCAAATTGCACTCAGCGTGCAACCAAATGACGTTTTCGTGCATTCTTAACACTTAAAGTTGTTCCTTAGGTCTTAAATGCTAATCGAGACACGAGAAACTGCTTTTCCATGTGTTTCTTGCCAATCAGGCACTTTTGGGTGCAATCGGACGAACTAGACTTAGAATGCACCGAAATGACATTGTAGTTCCTTCTGAACACGAAGTGCACTTCTTGAGGGTTGAAATGCTAATCCAAACAAGAGAAAGTGCTTCCTCATGTCTTTGTTGCCAACCAAGCACGTTTTGGTGTAACGTTAACCCAAATTTGACTCAATATGCACTGAAATGATGTATTCAAGCTTTCTTAGCACCTAAAGTGGTTCTTTACGGCTAGAACGCTAATCGAGACATGAGAAAGTGCTTCCCAATGTCTCTCACGTCGATTGAGATCGTTTTGGTGTAACTTTAATCAAATCTGACTCATTGTGCACCAAAATGACATTTTCGTGCCCTCGTTACACCTAAAGTGCTTCTTTGGAGTTAGCACGCTAACCGAGACATGAGAAAGTGCTTCCTTATGTCTTTCTTGACAAGAAAGAAAGTGGGTGCAATTTGGGCAAATTTGGACTGATTATGCACTGAAATGATGTTTTCATGCATTCTTAACACCTAAAGCGGTTGTAGTTCCTTCTGAACACGAAGTGCACTTCTTGAGGGCTAGAAGCACATTTCGTGTTTAGAAGTAACGAAAACATCACTTCGGTGCGTGCTTAGTCCAACTTCGTGCAATTTCCANAAAACCTGCCCGGTTGGCAAGAAAGATATGGGGAAGCACTTTCTCATGCTTGGATTAGCGTTCTAGCCCTCAAGAAGCACCTTTTTTGGGTAAGAACGCACGAAAACATCATTTCGGTGCTTACTCAATCTAGTTTCGTTTTGATTGCACCAAAACGTACCCGGTTGGCAATAAAGACATGATGAGGCACTCTCTCTTGTTGAGATTAGCGTTCTAGCCCAAATGAACCACTTTAGGATTTAGGGTGTTAAAGCACTTTGTACCAAACTTCAACTTTAGGTGTTAAGAATGCATGGAGCGTCATTTCGGTGCACACCGCGTAAAATTTGGTTAAAGGTGCACCAAAACGTTCTCAGTTGGCAAGAACCACATTCTCATGCTTAGATTAATGTTCTAGCCCTCAACAAGCACACTTCATGTGAAGAATGAACTCAAAGGTCATTTCGGTGCATGCTTCGTCGAAATTGCAACAAAACGTGCCCGATTGGCAAGAAAGACATGAGGATGCACTTTCTCATGTCTCGATTTGCGGGCTGGCCCTAGGGAGCTACTTTAGGTGTTAAGAATGCACGAAGACATCATTTTGGTGCGTACTCAGTCCAAATTCATCCAAAAAGAACCACTTTAGGTCTTAAGCATGCACGAAAAGGTCATTTCGGTGTGCACTGAGTCCAACTTGGTTCAAGTTACACCAAAACGTTCCCGGTTGCCAAGAAAGACGTGGGGAAGCACTTACTCATGTCTCGATTACCGTGCTCGCCCGAGAGAATAACTTAGGCTGTTGAGAGGGCACGAATACGTGATTTTGGTGCGCACTTAGTCCAATTCGGTTAAAGTTGCACCAAAACATGCGCAGTTGGCCACAAAGACATGAGCAAGCACTTTCTCTTGTTTGGATTAGCGTTCTACCCCAAATGAACCACCTTAGGTGTTATGAATGCATGAAGCGTCATTTTGGTGCACACCACGTACAATTTGGTTAAAGTTGCACCAAAACGTGCTTTGTTGGCAAGAAGCATGTTCTCATGCTTTGATTAACGTTCTAGCCCTCAAGAAGCACACTTCGAGTTAAGAATGAACTCAAAGGTCATTTCCGTGTATGCTTTCGTCTAAATTGCACCAAAACGTGCTTGGTTGGCAAGAAAGACATGAGAAAACAATTTCTCATGTCTCGATTTGCGTGCTAGCCCTAAGGAACCACTTTAGTTGTTAAGAATGCATGAAGACATCATTTCAGTGCATGCTCAGTCCAAATTCGTCCCAAAAGAACCACTTTAGGTCTGAAGAATGCACGGAAAGGTCATTTCGGTGTGCACTAAGTCCAATTTGGTTGAAGTTACACGAAAACGTTCCCGGTTGGCAAGAAAGACGTGGGGAAGCACTTTCTCAAGTCTCGATTATCATGCACGCCCGAGAGAACAACTTTAGGTGCTGATAGTGCACGAATAAGTGATTTCGGTGCGCACTTAGTTCAATTCAGTAAAAGTTGCACAAAAACGTGCGCGGTTGTTCATAAAGACATGAGGAGGCGCTTTCTCTTGTTTGGATTAGCGTTCTAGCCCAAATGAACCACTTTAGGTGTTAAGAATGCATGGAGCGTCATTTCGGTGCACACCACGTACAATTTGGTTAAAGTTGCACGAAAATGTGGTCGGTGGGAAAGAAGCACGTTCTCTTGCTTGGATTAACGTTCTAGCCCTTAAAAAGCACACTTCGTGTTAAGAATGAACTCAAAGGTTATTTCGGTGCATGCTTTCGTCTAAATTGCAACAAAACGTGCCCGGTTGGCAATAAAGACATGAGGAAACACTTTCTCATGTCTCGTTTTGTGTGCTAGCCCTAAGGATCCACTTTAGGTGTTAAGAATGCACGAAGACATCATTTCGGTGCATGCCTAGTCCAAATTCGTCCAAAGAACCACTTTAGGTCAATTCGGTGTGCATTGAGTCCAGTTTGGTTGAAGATATACCAAAACGGTCCCGGTTGGCAAGAAAGATGTGGGGAAGCACTTTCTCATGTCTCGATTACCGTGCACGCCCTAGAGAACAAATTTGGGCGCTGAGAGTGCACGAATATGTCATTTTGGTGCGCACTTAGTCCAATTCAGTTAAAGTTGCACCAAAACGTGCTCGGTTGACAAGAAACACATGGGAACCACTTTCTCGTGTGTGGATTAGCATTCTAGCCCAAATGAACTGCTTTAGATGCTAAGAATGCACGAGTACGTTGATTCGGTGGGCACTGAAGGTCAAATTTGGCTAACGTAGCAACAAAATGTGCTCAGCTGGCAAGAAAGACATAGGGATGCACTTTCTCATGCTTGGGTTAGGGTTCTAAGCCTAAAAGAAGCACATTTCGTGTTAGGATGGAACAGAAGTGTCTTTTCGTTGCATAGTCAGTCCAACTTGGTCAAAGTTGCACCAAAACGTGCCCGGTTGGCAAGAAAGAGATGAGGAAGCACTCTCTGATGTCTCGATTAGCGTGCTAGACCTCAGGAACCACTTTAGGTCACTCCTACAAAATACCCCATTCAATATCAGTGATTCACTGATATAAAAACCTTCTAAAAATCGATATAGGAAAGCATGATATTAATTCGAGATTACATATCGGTGAATGACTGATATCTAAAAATGTTATTACATCATAAATTGGTAAAATTGTGATATTAAAAGAACTTACTATATTAGTTTTTACGTTCTTGGATGAAAAAAAAAACCCAATAACGGATATATTTTACATGTGTTATATCGTTTTTTTATATAAGTGCCAATATATTATATATGTATTATATTAGTTTGAGTTATGAAACTGGTATAAAAAAAAGAATAGATATCAGTTCATGCCTATTTTAGGATATCATATGGACATCAAAAAGCACATTTGGCTTATTTATGATATCTGTTTTTATGGAACTGATATATAATCCATTATATGTATCAGTTTATTTATCCATAACTGATATCTAAACTATATACCATTATAGTTTTTGGTAAGAACTGATCTTACATATCTTGAAATTAGTGATATATGACAGCCCTTTGATATTGGTTTTATTTTTTTGAAAACTGATATAACTGGTAAAATCCATCTATATTTACTGCATATTTATTTAGTGGCCAACATCTGCTTATATCCATCCATTGCAAATAAAATTGAAAGTTCTCAATTGTCATATATTTCCATATCTCCAAGATAGGACACAAATTAGGGAACCTCATCATCTCTAAGATCACCCTTCAAAATTAAACTAGCTAGGCTTGACCCAATTTTTACAAAAGAATATCATCTCTTTCCTTTACGAAAGAATAACCAACCAGCTACCTTCCTTTTACAAAAAACTATAAGGCAGCACATGCATTTCTAGCTAATTTTCCCATTTCCCTTTACAAAATGGAAAAATATATGACAGCATTTGATCAAAGTTTTGGAAATATTCACAAAAATAGCACATCCAGCCACACATATGAACTTTCAGCCTACACATACTTGAAGCTAATAAATTCTCCCCACTCCACTTGAACTTCATCAATCTGGTCTTGTTTATAGCTACAACGCTTGTTCCTTGATCTGCTCCACTGAAAAACAAAGGAAATTTATTTTCCGCAGCCAATTCTTAATCAATTAAACAGCAACCATGTATCAGCCCAATAAAAAGAACAATAACAATTATACAGCCAGCCAATTGAAGTTTCTAAAACAGCATCCATGCATCTCACATGGACATATCCCAATTTTTTAGCAAATAATCATAAATCCTAAAATTAATGAAATTTCTAAAACAGTTATCACAGTTAGGTAAAACAATCCATGTAAGGGTCATTTGGGTTATTACCGTGCTCTCAAACCCAAGATTTGCATCCTCAATGATTTCTTTCATATACCTCATGATGTAGTATCCATATTCGACACCTCCAGGTTGTTTAGAACCCTAAACACAATCCAAAAATAGTGGCATGCATATAAAGTTAGTGTGTATTCATACAACTTTTAAATATGAATGACATAAATACTTACTAATAGGTGCTTCCATTGTAGTGTTTTTCGAGATCGCCTACTCGTTACTCCATTAAATTGTCGAATAGCACTTACAAAACAAAAGACCGCAGTAAGTTATACTCCAGTACATTATTCATAATGCAAAAAATGAAAAATATATAAGGAAGCATCAACTCACGTGTTGAAGCTAGTGAAGAGTACTGAAACCCTTATTCCAAGTAAGTAATTAATTTCTAACCCATATATTAACTGTATGACTTGTATTTATATATATGTGTGTGTGTGTGTGTAGAACAAGACTACAAGTATGCGCAGTCAGTGATCACATACACCTGGAAATTTCTAATGCACAAAATAGCATGAACAAATAAACAAAGGAAAATAAATCAATCACTTTTGCAAGGAATATTAACACATAAATTAAATAAGAGGAGAGAAAGAAATAAGAAAACCTCTAGTGGTGTGTGCTTTCACAAACAGGTAAGGATAAAGTTCAAAGAAAGAAACCATATATAGAGATAATGTAGAACAACAGCCAGTACGTACACACAATCCTCATCAACAAAACAAAAGGCTAGGTAGCCTTTGAGATATATATTATATTCTTCTTTTTTCAATCATGAGAGACTAAAAGGACAGCAATACTAGAATCAACTTCAACCTAAATAGTACTAAAACCTTTATTCCAAGCCAATCTTAACCCAAGATAAATAGCCCAAAGCTCATAGGAGATAAATTCATTGAATAGTAAAACTTCTTTCTAACAAAGAATATTACAAAGGAAAATTTATAAAAGAGAGAGATACCTGTACAGTTCCTTCTACTGGGCGCAGTAGGATTTACAGGAAGGTATGGATTTGTATATTCCTTGCAGGATCAATGCAAACAAAAGTTAATGGGTTTATCCAATTTATAAATTCAGGAGAAGAATAAAGTTAATATATTATAAATTGCTAGTATATATGTATATCAAGCACATGAATAATTGAAATATATATGCAACAGTAGTAGATGCGATTTAGTTGGTCAAACTTTAAACTCAATTCCATACAGAAAAGTTATGCTTCAGTTATAAGTAACACTAGTTGGGACCCAAACCTTTATCAATCTCCCAAAGGGCTGTCCTATTTCCTTGTATACTTTCAGAATCTTCATAGTAAGTTATGTAGTTGACCCTTGGCAACCTTAAAGCATCATCTGGATGAATCTGTTGAAGCACCACCAGGAGATGTAAAGAAAACCATACATGAATATTTGTAAGAAACACATATAAAACCACCACTTTAAAGTATATACTTAATCATAAACCAAAGAAGGAAGACACCAAAGTGATAATTTCCACTCACACAAACACCAAAGGCTTCTCAATTAAGATTGGAGATGGGTCTTAAATGATCTTAATTGATAAGACAACAAGTGGAAACGAATTGATCAATTACTACTACCATACCACACTGACAGGACCCTCCCCGAATTCCACCCTGGAACTCGGAGTGATCCTGCGGGAATCCAATATCAAGGAAAATTCTACCGAAAATTCGGCAGAACCTCCCCTGAAATTGGACTAACCCTTTTCTCCACGAAACCTGCAAATACACTTCTAAGCATTCACAGCTCCTCTACCACAACCAAAAGGGTCTCCGACCCAAATTTCAAAACCAATTACTTAAATTTTCATTAGATTATCAGAGCCGCGCTACAAAATTTACTAAGAAGAAAAAATTTACAAGATTAATTGGTTCCTATAACTTTC
>QANT01008594.1:0-19816 GCA_003254885.1 Purshia tridentata
GCTAACAACTAGCTAACAGCTGTGCTAACAGCTAGTTAACAGCTAATTATATGCTAACTTATCAAAATCATGGATTTTTTTTTCTTCACATTCTCACAGCACAGGGCAAATAAAAAGAACTACAATGCTACTGGGAAGGGGTAAGAAAATGAATCAATCTTGTTTCTTCTGTTTCTTTGGGTAGATATAGAAAGACTTCACAAGTTACCTGACGATATCCCAGTCACAGCTGGATTTTAAGTTAGTAAGAGTGGTGCGTCAGCAAGTTTGATAACTCACCAACCTTGCTGACTCACCACTCTTGCTAAGTCAACATCCAGCTGTGACTGGGATCTTATCATTACCATTGCAATCAAACTCAAGAAGGCAAATAGCTAAGTGAGTTACAGAAATAATTGAATATAGTAAATTTTTATTTGAAGTTCATAACCATTAGCTGAAAAGTGCCATTATAGAGAAAGCTGCATGAGTGATATAGTATGCAACAAATTAGACTCTCAATTCTCTATTGTAGACACCCAGATGTTTATAAATGTTCACATTCTAAGCACTACTGCAGGTTGATAGGTTGATGCCACTTCACAGGTTGATAAGTTAATGTCGGTTCAAAACAATGAAACAACATTATTTATGCACAATAACTCCAGAACAAGATTATGCATGGCTAATTGAATATCAAGCTGACTGATTAAACGCTCCAAATTAATAATGCAAATAATCAGCTCCATATTTTTTTCAACAAAGAAGAAAGTTACCGTCTTAAGAAATGCAGCTGTACTTTTACCCGGTCGAACAAGTGGAATTGATGCACCTTGGCGTTTCAACTGTTCACTTACATCATCAGGATCCAACTGTAGGAAAGTGTAGTAGTAGTTGAAGAAGCCTATTAAAAGGATGTTGGTGGGGAGATAGAGAGAACCTACAAAGAGTTGTCAGGTAACTTTTAGGCTGTCAGATGTTCCAACTACTAAAAATGGAATGTAAGTACAAATAAAACAGTGGAACTTTTGCTCTTTTATTTAGTTCAACTTATTATTATGAATCTAGTCCTTACTATGGATTCTATCATTACAACTTCCACAAAGGAAATACAAAAGAATTTAAACCACAGAACACCTAGTTTCATCTCAGATCTGCGCAAAGAGAGGATCTCCTCATAACCATAATAAGACCAAAAGAAAATTAAAAAACAATTAAGACCAAGTCCAGTTACAAGGGTAGTTGAAAAGAAATGCGTGGTTAATTACCAAGAAGATCAACTTCTAATACAAAAGCCATTGAAAGAGTTATCTATTTCATGATGAAACAGATGTTTATATACAAAAACAGGTGAGTTGTGGAAAATGCAGTGGTTTTTCAGGCCTGATTGTGTCAGTTGAAATGAAGAAAGTATATGCGCCAATATATAGTTCTTAGTGAGCTTATGACCTCTTCATCTTCAACAACTAGCACAAGTAAAAAGTGCGAATCTTACCCCCCGGATTTAAAGCCACTGCAGCCTGCTTTAATGCAGCTAAACCAGTGAAGCGTGCTAGAGTACCAGGAAGAGCTAATGATGATGTAGAAAATATTATTGGCATCACTCCAGAACTATTCACCTGCTTAGTTGAATTAGTTAGATAATTACAAATATTAGAAGTAAATTACAAGCCTTGCATAAGGAAAGAAAATATGATATCTGTAAATTTGAGACAATACAACCAGTGTGCAATATAAAGTGAAAAATATATAGTTTGGACAGGAATAATGGAACAGAAAACAATTTTAAAAAGCATATCTGTAAGAACAACCATCACACTGGTAGGTGGTATTTATGATATGGAAATAGAACTTTATTATTCGTGATGATTCTAAATTTAGAATACTTGAAACTAGGGTGCTGGAAAAAAAATGGAAAGATCAGATAGAAAAGAATCAGTGTACGGTGCATTTGCTATTAACAGAGAGAATTTCAGTTGAGGTGATATCAAAAACACATAAGAATAATGAATGTACCAGGGACAGGTTGAGTTCATCTTGAAGATTAGAATAATGCAAAATGCATGAGGAGAGTTTGTATTACATTAAACATAAACCTAAATATTCCAGATTAGGGAAATAAAAAGTCCTTAATGACCTTCTTATACAATTTAATGGGTTCTTGAGTTGATCTGTTAGGATGTACATATATTCATCTTTCATTTGCATGAGCAACTAGAAAAGATGAATCAGAGAACAGAAAGAAAATGTTGAGGAATTTGACTTTTAACTACTCAGTGTACAAAGGTGTGGAAGAGTTCTTTTATTTTATTTTATTTTCTTCTTCCTTTTTTGTTTGCTAGAAAAAGGAGTTAAATAGTTCATATGAAAGGATTTTCAACTTCATAAGAAATGATATCATCATCAAATCAGAAGAAAAAATACAAAGATCAATTACTCACACAATGGACAAACAAAGGCATGCACATAAGTATATACTCATTTTCCTATCTTAACTTGTGGACAATATTTAAGAACAGCCAACAATGCATTGGGATAGCAAAGCAAATTATTATAAGGTACCCATGGGTAGCAAAAGTGACGATACATACACCAATACCTCCAACCAACTGAAAAAGACAAAAAAAGAACAGCAGCAATCTAAAATGATCAATGTGTATCAAGAGGAAGCACTCATCAAGAACAAAAATAAAAATGCTACCAATAATTTAATAGAAAGGATGTCCTACACGGAGCAGAATAGTGATGCCAAATCTTATTGCTGAGACTGAAGAGTCAGTGATAGTACTGTAGTTCTACATCAGTAGCACCACTAATACACTCCAGCATGGATACTGTCTCATTCCAGTTGTTCTATTATCTATCTTTTGAAAAGGAACATTACCTTGATGAACAAAACAGGTTATGAGGAACTGTTGTGCGCAAGGCAGTGAAAGGCTTTATATAAAAAACATTCCCTTATAATATGATAGAGAACCCTCACCAACTAGATGCAAATGTAGAAAAAGAAGAAAAAAGAATATATATATATATATATATATATATATATTTAGTAAGACCTGCATAGTCAATTTTTGAACTCCCAGCACATCAATCAACTAGGTATTGTGATGATGACTCTCCAACAGAGTACTCTCTATGTGTAAGTAGAACTATTAGTAGAACACACATATTTTGCTGCATTTGTAAAAACTATTATCATAATGTATGACAACAAGACAGGCAAATGGTAGGCTTGAACTAAATATGGAACAAAATCCTATATAAGATGGCCCATGGCCATGGTGTCAGCTTTACTGTGACCCACACCATTTTCATGGGAAGATAGAGGCAGCAGTTAAAATGCCTATCTATTGAACTTTGGAGGTCAACAAAAAAAATGCTTTATTTCATAAGGAGATGTAAGTGACCATAATCACTCTGCATTGGTGGGGAAGACAATTATGTTTCCAAAGTATGTCCAAACTAGTGTTTTCTAAAACACAAACATTAAATCACTCTGAATATAAAAGTGTAACACTAAAACTTCAGAAACTTATGGAAGAAGCTGAAATACAAACCTTAAAGGGTAGGTAAGCAGATCTTTGAAGCCCCCCGCTTCTGCTGGTGTATCTTGAGGCATAGTTGATTGGAATTTTCCTCTCTGCTTCCTGAAATCCTTTGTTTAGATTATTCTGAATATTCTCAACATCCAAAAAGCAAATCTTTGTAATAAAAGAAGCATTTACCTGAACATATACAATACCAAGGACCAAGAGAAAGAAGGAGATAATGATGGTGGCAAGTCCAACATAGTTACCATCCTGAAATGCCTGTGCAACAGTCCTACCAACAGATGCTGGAAAGTAGGAGATGATGCTTGTGAATATCAAAAGAGATGTGCCATTTCCAAGTTTTAGGTCTGAGATTCGTTCTCCAATGTACGTCGTCAACACTGAGCCAAGTGTCAATAAGGCAACAGAAGAGAGCACCCACTCTGTACTGAAGTCATTGACGTATGGACGAAGGTAGAATACTTGGCCAATTGCCTTCCAGTAAAAAGAGGCAGATATAAGCATATCTCATCAAATACCTCGTAACAATCATAATTATCAGAAGGTGATGCACAGATTTTTTATAAGTGATTTCTTGATATACATAAAGGTATTTTAGGACAACATGTTCACAGTATATCCTTCCAGACTGTCAAATATGTTACTATGAGCTGCACTGGTAGATTCCAGATTCGTCAAAATAATCACCATTTGCCCAAATTGTACAATCCAAATCATCAGACGCCATAAATTCCCTCCAAATGCCTTTTTTCTTTTACTACTAATCAAATGAAACTCTCTCTAGTGTATCTCGAATCCCTTGTTTGGTATCACCAACAAGGAAATCTTGTAATTTTTGCGAAAGAAATGTGAAATTAGGGGGTCATAAATTCTTACTTTAAATTCCACCTAAATATATATTATTTTCAAAATTCCAAGACATGCAATGAGGTTTAAGAACAAAAACCACGGTCATCATCACTGTAACCACGGTCATCATCACTGTAACCACCACCACAGCCACCACTACCACCCTAGCAACACGATCGCCACCTTGTCAGTCACCACCACCACCACCACCACCCTGCCCCCAGCCCCACAAAACCACCACCACAACTACCATCCAGCCACTGCCACCACAAACTCATCATTCCATCAGCCCTGCCAACTCTTTTTTAGCCACATTTCTTCCACTCCCACCATCAACTATGTGGTTGTTGGAAGAGCGATGTAATTAGAGGCTAATTACAGGAAGATTGTACTGTTGTAGAATGTCCTAGAATAGGCAGGAATGGATAAGTAATTAGGCTGACTTATTGTACTTTCCTTATTTTTGTATTCTTGTACAACTACTTAAACCCATCCATATTGGAGAAGAATTTGTGTTAATTAATTTCCAAAATTCTCTCTCTCTCTCTCTCTCTCTCATCAATGGTATTGCTCATAAAGTTGATGCAGCACTACTGCCATTAAATTATGCTGACAACCTTAACTACCTCCAATGCAAATTATTACTACTGCCCCGGCTGCAGATGATGCAACCGCAACTATCAACAGTACAACCACCACCAAAACAAAATAACATTGACTTCTCATATTAAGTTTCCACCCTGTTATTGATCACTATTACCATCACTTACCATGTCATTATTACTTGAATTTCACTATCATCACTCCGATTGCTATTGTTGCCAACATTGACACCATTAGCATTGCTGTCATTAATACTGCTATCCAATTATACATATACTACTGTAATTTGTCACTTTCACTGGGATGTTTCGAACACCATCACCATGACACTGGTATCACCACACCATAGTCACCTTTACTACCACTACCAGTCTACCACCAATGTTGCCACCATAACAAATAACTACTATTGTTGTACCACTTATCAACACAACGCTATTCTCTAAAAATTTAACTGAATGATTATAGATCATGTTCACTAAAAAATTCATTTTGATTAATGAATGCAGCAATTGAATCACAGCTTGTAAACTGCAAGCCCATACAAAAGTTGAAAACAAGAAGGCTCAAATCCCTAACCTGGACTACGGCAAACCCAACTGAAGCATATTGAGTATATCGAAGAATTTTCTTTCTTCCTGCTTCACCTTCTCTTTTCTGAAGATCCTGCAACTTGGGATAAATTTGTGCAAGAAGCTGGAAGACAATACTAGCATTAATGAAGGGTACAATGCCGAGTGAACATATCCCGAGTCTTCCAATGCCTCCTCCGGAAAATGAATCCAAAGTGCCCAATAAACTGTTCTGGTCCAAATTTCCAACAAACGCCTCACGATTTACCCCACCAAGAGGTATATATATTCCAAGTCGAGATAAGGCCAGATATGCTAACAGCTTCAGAAACTTTCCTGGTAATGGGCCTTTGAAGAAGTCTCCAAAATCAATGGAACTGTCCTCTATTGCAGCTGTGAATGTCAAAGTATCCTAATCAACTGCTGAAAACTACAAATATCAATTGCAACTTCAAGAGATCTAAGGAGCTTATTAAATATTCATACATCAAGAAGCAAACCTGCCAATCCTCGAGTTGAAGTAGTTTTCTCCTTCTTCGAACTTGAGGCACTCTCTAATGTTTGTGATAATAGGCATAAGAAACTTTCCCAGGTGGCATTTAGACTAGAATTTACATCTGAATTGATACCCAAGGGATCAAAAACTGAGGCTTCAGAGCTGCAAAGTAACTTAACTCAGCTAGAGGGGAGAAAAAATAATTTGAACTGATATTATATATAAATCAGTTTACAGCTCTAGGGAATATTTTATATGCCATCTCTTTTTTTACTTTTCCTTTCTTTTAGATTGTACTCAAACAAAGTGAACTGATACTACATTTCAAGAGGATAAATGTGGGATTGTGTTCCTTTGAAATCATGCAATGAAATGAAAATATAGCATGTAAAACGTGATGCAATACTACCTAGCCAGTTCACTTTAACTGCAATGCATTGCGAGATTCAATGGTCAAAGATGCACTAATCACAATATACCTGGTAGAAGAAGATGAAAGAAACTTTGATATGAAATAATCCACAAAAGAGATAGACAGGTAGTCGTTAGTTGGATGATTCCAGAAAATGAACAAATCAGTAGATTTCTGTAGTCCTATACTTTACAACTCGATATATAAAAAATATGTTTCTTCAATTTTATGTTTTGGTCCGATATTTCTGATGCTAGATCATCAATGACCAAATACTTTATCTTTTCGGACACTTCAACGTCTACCATATTTGCATCTTCTATAACTGCAATGGTGCCTGTCTAAAAAATTCTAGTTGCTGTCTTTATATCATCTAACCTAGCCTTTCATAAAACTTACTGCGTGAATTGGGGTTCACTGCAAAATTGAAAAACTGACAATCAGTCTGCAACTTGAGACACAGGGAATATTACCAATATTTTCGAAACCCAATTCTATCTAATCCAAACCATCAATTACAATTTCTAGCTATTCTAATTGCTGCACTTTTATGTAGAAATGTATAATGTTAGTTGCGAGAGTAAACAGAGAAAGAGAGATAGAGATTTTAAACCGTCATGTATTCTCATAACAAACATACCATCATTACAAAACAAAAATCCTAGAGACCCATTTGGGAGAAAACTCCAGAGGACCATCCCAGAAGGCCGAATTGGGAAATTAATGAGCAAAAAAATCATCCAGGAAGAAAAGGCTGAAAAGAATATACCTCTTGGAGAGAACGCCAAGCTTCCAAGATATAGAGCTGTTGGGTTTTCTCTGAGCAGAGAAGCTGGCTTTGCACACTGATCGTTTCAGTCTTGGAGAGGGTTTGGGACTAAGATAAGAGAAGCTATGAAGGTTGTTGAAGCAAAATGGAGAAGAAGAAAAGGGTCCTCTGACCGTTATCAACATGACTATCCCTACTACTCTCACTCTCACTCACTTTTGAGTTTTGGCCGCGCCTCTCTCTCTCTTTTCGCTCGAAGTTCGTTGTTGGCGGTTTTAGTTAACCAAGGAACTAAGGGAGTGAGTGGCGCTCATTGGTGTGAGAGTGGGGTCCACTTTTGTGTACGGATCGATTTCATTATTAGGACTAAAATTTTAAATGCTTAGACTTGCTACCTCAAATCTTTCCCTAAATTTAAATTTAAGAAAAAAAATACTCAAAACTCATCTCCAATCATTTTTTAATTTTTTTTTTCAAATTTGAGATTTTTCTAAAATTTTCCCCAAATCAAGTGATGTGAGATTTTCTAGAAAGAAAAATGGAGAGAAGTAGGTTTTAGAGGGAATATATAAATGATATTTTTAGGATAAGATGGAGATTTTAAAAAAATATTTGGGGAAAAGTTTAACATTACCTTTGCACTGCTCTTTCCTAAAGATGCTCTAATATGTGTATATGTCTATAAACACATGAAGTATACTATATATACACCGATAATATTTCAAAAAATTAAACTAAATAACCGACATCTATTCAATGCAATAGCTAGCCATGAGTGATCACTTTGCCCTACTGAGCCTTCAAAAGCTCACACCTTAATAAATTGTGCAAGTGACAAAATCATAACCGAAGGAGTGAACCAACTGAATGGACATACAAAATTATAGCTCAATCCTATGTGTAAGGATTTATCTAGGATTCGAGATGTGACAGGTTATGTGTGAGGTACTTGTACATTAACTCCAAAGGGACATACAAAAGGAAGAGCATAGATTCCATACCAGGCTTAGTTCCCGTTTTGGTATCAGACTTTTAATCAAAGCCATTGAAGAGAGAGAGGAAAAAGAGAGAAATGAGAAGAGATGAGACGTCAATGGTTTTGATTAAAGGCATGGAACCAAAACAAGTACTAGACCTGGTATTGAATCTGTTCCCCAAAAGCAAGGTATTGAAGGATGCTCTATGGAATTGTGCAAGATCTGCAATCCTTCCGCACTTTAACACTAACATGGAGGTACTTAAGAGATTGAATGGGGAGGCAAATAATTGGCAACTGAGAAGACCAACTAAGGAATGGAGTAGGACCAATAGGTCACACTTTGACACATCTGCAAAGTATGACATTCTATTGAATATCGATATTCAATAGAGTGTGAGCTTCAACTTAGTCATTTTGATAGCTAAGAGCAAGCCAATACTCACCATGATGAAGATGAATATTGGCAAGCCAATATCTGGTGTGAGTTTCACACCTAAACCCTAATCTATTAACGTCAACCATAAACCCCGACATATAGCCTTTAATCAATGCCCTCAGTCTTTAAAGACTACAATAATATTGCTTGGAATGTGCAAATTCATTAGATTTTGTAATGTACAAATTTAATTATGTGATGTACCAAATCTAGTTTGCAATGAACCCAATACTTTTGTCGATGTACCGTATGATCATGCAAATGTACAAGTGAATCTCATAATTGGAGCACATAATATTTTAAAATTTATATTAATTACCTAAACATATATTATCTTTAAGAATTATAAATTAAAAAACGTATATACTAAAGATGTCCTAAACAAATATTATCTTCAATAATTTTTAAATTAATTTATATTAGTTATCTGAATTTTAGAATATAATATGAGTCCAAATTCAAAAAATATGATTTTCATTATAAATATTGCATAATAATAATTATTTTTGGACCCCAGCCTTTTAAGTGAAAATCTAAACAACTATATATTTTTAGTCTGAATGACAATCCAAAATTGGACTTACACCTGACCTAACTTTTCACTAAATGAATAAGTTTGCTAATCAAATTCACTTTTGCGTTGATAAGAAAAAACCAAAAAAACCCCTTTGTATAAACCAAATTGAAGGGGTCCAAATCCACTCTGATGGGTTTTGTTCTACTAGGACCAATAGTTACCAGTTTTTTGTTTTTTAACAAGTAATCGATCCAATATGGGAGAATGGGTTGATAAGCCCATTAGGCCCACCAAGCTTGCCTTATAGAGAATATGAGCTTTGTTGAACTCTTTATAACCCAAATCAATGTTTGAGCCCTTGGGCTTTAAATGAATGTAGTTTGTTGGTGATTACTAGTTTAGTATATGATCCACAGGGAAATTAAACCTAAGATTAGTAGAGCGTTTTAGTTAGTAGCATTTCGGAGAGGTCTCAAATTCAATTTGAACTATAAATTCATGGTTTGCTATAAACTTTTTACATCCTCCTCACAAACTAATTACAATAATGTTTTACCACATTCTTATATCATTTAAGTGTCATTACTTTACTGAACATGATTCTTTTTTTTCTTTTTAAATTTTTATTTTTATTTTTTAGTATTCAATATATAAATATCATGTATGAACTAATTACTTTGCAAATTGATAACCCATAAAAAGGTAAAATTAAGAAAGAGAAAAATAATTGAGGAAAGGCTTTTACAAGTTGACATTTGAAGCCAAGGTCTGCCAGCTCGACCAAACAATGGGCAGTGGTGTTCAAGATTTGAATCCACTGTACATGTTACAATAGATTCCTTTACAATATTGTCTTCATCTCATGCTATTAGGCTAATCCTATATATATATTCTTAATTGATTTTTAAACCAACACGTTGAGAAAAAGATTAGATATTGTTTGGAAGATGTGCATTTGCCATCCTTTTAGCTCTTGTCCCCTTCCCTAAAAGGTAGCTCAACCCAGCATTTTAAAATTCAATCTTGTTTGGTTGAGATCTCTGCTTGTACATCATTATTAAAATGTAAGCATTATCTTCAGAAACACCTTTTTAAGAGGATAAAATTAATTTAAACTAATTTATGTGGCTAGTTGATCTATTTAATTCACTATGCATGCACTTTTTGGATAGATGGTAGGGTTGGGGTTTATAACTTCATGGATAAAATACATTCATACTCATATATTTGAATAAAACTTTCATATAACAGATATATACACTTATCATGTTTATCTCTTTCATTATGTACGTGAAATGAGAATATACAAACAATAAATTTATACATCCGTGATATTCAATAGAGAATTCAAGTCCATCCCATTTTGAGTGGCCACTTAATTTGTAGGTTGGGAGGCATTTACCCTAAATTAAACCTTTTACTCAAAAGAGGTTGTTTGCCTTTTAATGCATTATAAATTAATTAATTGTGGAATATATGTACAATGCTATTTTTGTCATGATAGGCAATTAATTAGCAAAAGGTAATGGCCAGACTAGTCTGTCCCACCAAAGAATCGTGATGAAGAAAAGGTGACAGAAAAGTTAATTATTGAATTATTAATTTAAATTTGTTGAGAGGGAACAGGTAAGCATGCATGGTGCTCAGAAAAGCCTGCATATCTACAAAAAGATAAGCAAGAAAAGGGGCATGTTCAGCTTTGTCATGTACTTGTCCTTTACCATAAACTACAATTCTAACATTCCATCTACATTATATATAACCAATTTGATCAATATCCCAACATCTAATCTATTAGTTTATTCCCAAGAAATAATTAATTATAGGATCTAAGAAAGATCACAATCATATTTGTGAATAAATAAATGAAAAGAATATCACCATTTAAAAAATCATAGTATAGAGAATATAGTAGTACTCATGATGAATTAAAGTTGATCCCACTTTTCAGACTTTCCAATTATCTTTTTAAATATTCCCCTTTGAATAATGAGGAGGACTAAGGAAAACTTGGGATGTCAGCATCTTCATTTTAAAGGTAGGTGTGATAAAAAAAGTAGATGCATTAATTCAGTATTTCTTCCAAGACAATCCTTTTCTTTTTAGGGGTTTAGGTAAACCCAATTCAAGTTGGACCTACATGCACTATATTTTTTTGGTCTTTTTATTAAAAAAAAGTGAAGAAAATTCCTTTTTACAAGGATTAGATAGAAAGTTGGGGCATGGGTGGAGCTTATTGTATAGACTTTGATCTATATCTTCTTCTTTCTGAGTACATGACAAAAGCAAAAGGTTAACCAAAGTAGGTTAAAAGCAATGCTTAACTAACACAATTTAAAGCATATGTTCCATCTCTTATTGTATTGTACTTTTGTCTTATATATGTTGATCTTAAGGAAAATATCCCAAGAATTTATATTTATAATATTATATTATATTATATGAATCTAGAAGACTAGACCACACTCTTTGTTGTACTTTTCATCAATTAAAGTAACCATTGCTTATGGAAATTAAAAAGTGCTTTTATGATGCCTCTTATCTCTTTGTGTTGGCTTTGGGAAAAAGGACTTATGAATTGTGATGCAGAGCAAAGCATGGAAGTTTCATGGGAAAGACTAAAGTTTTAAGCACCGGCCTTTTGAAATTGAAAGGTTGGGGGTTCTAGAAATATGAATTAGTGGGTGAAGGGTCTAATCAATTAATCAAACCTAGCTGCCATCAAAGCGACCTCGGATTGATATGAACCATTCCATTTTTCCACCTTTCCATATTTGCTTGCCACTTGTGTGAAGCCGCCGATGCGCATGATCTCTCCCCCCTTCTATAAAAGTGCCAACTCCTGCTGACCCGGTCCCCTCAACTCATTAATTTTGACCTACTTTTTAGATAACAATTTGTGTGACACGGCTCTAAATCGGTTCGATAGTTTGGTTTGCAACTTCGTATAGCTTTTGATCGACTTGGTTTGAGTATGAGACCTGGATCCTTGTCTAAGCTTGTTTCTTTACGATGCTGATATTAGACTTTAGTTGCAGTTTTTGAACACTATCTCTTTTTACTCTTTAATCAAATTCTGAGATTGAAATTCGGTACCATTTTTGTAAGAAAGCAAGACAGAAAATCTAGGTCTTTAAGTATGACTGTATGACTTGTAAAAGAAACAATCTAAATTTTTTATTAAAAAAAATAAATTTGAGCTTTAATAAGTTCATATTCAAAAAATATTTTGAGCTTGACTCTTACAAATAATTAAATATATCAAGCTCTACCAAGCTCAAGCATGAAAAGTATTCATGTCAAAACTGAGTACATTGGTCAAGGTTGATTCGAGTTTAAGCCAAACTTAGAGCTCAATAGATTTAAATCAATTAAGCTTGAGCATCTTGATGACTCGACTTGATTCAACTCAGTTATATCTCAATATGTACTTTTGAGATGAAATATAATTAGAACAATCAAGTTGCAATATCATACTACAAAGAAATATCACCATTATGATTAAATGTGTATATATATATCATCATTTTCTATAGTATGCCATGATTTTGGAGTAGAATAAATTGAATAATATATGCACATGATTGAGTCATGCGTCAGATGAGTTTGAGTTTTTGATTGGATTCTATTGGAACCTTCCTGTGGAATGGAATCAAAACAGAGAACATTGTATTCGTATATATATACGTATGAGAGTTTTAATGTACAAATTAAGTTGTGGCTTACATGCATGCCTCTAGAAATAGAATCTCTTTCTTAAAAAAAATAATGAAAATGATGGCATTGTTGAATATTGGCTCAATAACCACTTTCGGCTTGCTTTCGGCCAAAAGAAGAAGACATGCAATTGATGATGCTTGCAATGATGATAGGATGCACATATGAGGTGGTTGAATGATGATGTTTACATGCACTTATGAGTTGGCTTTCTTTATTAAGTCACTTTCTTTGGCTATAAAATGAGAAGATGTGCAGCCCATAATATAGAAGTGTGAAGAGAGAAGCAAGTAGGCAAGAAGCCATTCGGCAAGAGAAGAATTTTTTTTTTCTCAAATTGTTTTTGTTTTGTATTTGTTTATTTCTCTTCCTATTGTAAGTGTGTGAGCTTGGGTTATTTGGGTCTTTGGGAAATTGAGTGGTAAACACTATTGTATGTTCTCATTGATTATAGTGGAATACTCCGTCGTCTCCAAACTGGATGTAGGCAATTTGCCGAACCAGTATAAATCTTGGTGTTGTTCTTGTTGCTGTTATTTTGTTCAATTTTTTTCTTGCCAGTTGTTGTTTATTTTTCACTCGCAGTTGGTTGACGCTTCCGCACAACATTTTGGAGAAGAGCAGCCGGGTTGCACGCATAGAAGGGTATTTTGGTAATTTGGCAGTTTCAGGCTCTTCCGGTTGAAATTTGAGAAATCTAAAAACACTGATAAATCCGAGAGGTCGAAACAAGTCCAAGACAATTGACAGATCGCCATTCGTAGTTCAGATGAATTTATTATGGGCCATTATGACTCATCGCGCAAAGTAATGTCCTCCCGCTCTGTGAAGAAATGCATAAAATGCTCTTTAGGCGAAGACATGGTGTCAAGCTCTCCACCACCCCGACGCCCTCACCTAAGGGGCGTTAAGTGAGCTACTCTAGGACCCCTTGGGGGCCTGGGGGCGAGTGTATGACCTCAAAAGGGCGGTCGCATGTCCCGTGGCACTGGAGCAGACAAGGACAGTACAAGCAAGCAGGAGTGCTTGTATTGAGTTGTGCGTGCAGTGAGGGGGCTACATGAGATATTTCCTTATGCCGTGCAATATGCTCGACACTTAAGCTATATGTGAATAATGACCAAGGGGTACTGGCATTGGCTTGAGTTCGGCCATACATAAGAGATGATGCTAGCACACACGAGACGGCGACCCCGTGCTAACAAGTAAAGACAAATGTGGGGCATTGAAGAAGGATTGCTCAATTGGGTGGCATGCTAATTGTAAGTCGGCTTGCATGTACAACTTGAGGAACGGACTAAGGGCATGAGCTAGCCCTTGGTGCCATGACAGAATGATTTGGGAATAAAGCAAGACTTGATATGGAGAACAGAATGCCGACACTACAAGAACCAGTGTCTTGGATAATAACCATTGGCACAAGGAAGCGATCGTATAGTCGCTACGAGCGAGACTCAAGAAAGTAGTTCTTGTTGGCAAATCTTGAGATGGGTCAAAATCATGAATGAAGCATATGAGAAAGAATGGCTGGCCTTGGTTCAAAGGAATATTGGCGCTGCACAGTCATATTATGCTACATGAAAAGTCGGACAGTGACACATGGCATAGACAATTGTCAAATTTCACGCTGCCCAGAGGGCATGGAGTACAGACTGCACTTCAGTATTACATCTGATAAATATATGGATACAAGTATTCAATTAATGGACTGAAACAAAGGCCTTTTTTTTTTTTTTGGGTCAAAAAAACTAAGATATGTAAATATGATGAGATTTAACTGTCAGATTTCTAATACGAGTGGTGGCATTGCAATAGTTAAATGTCCCTAATTTGAAAATATAAGTGGCAGTTGTGGTACGACAGTAATGGTTCCTGTTTAGCATTGTTTGCCATTGCAATGCCAATATGTCATATGCCGGTCAATGAATGCTGCATTATATTATATCACAAGCAACTAAAACAGGCATGCTTAAAGTGTTAACTTTATAGCTTTGTACATATAGAACACATACCTACATTCACCATTGTAGCATCCATTTCAGACGAAGTCACTAGACTCAAGATCTTCTCTGCATTGTCCGCACTTTCACAGATAGGGAGTAGGTTCCTTTCGTGTATCTAAGTGCAGAGGGATCTTGGTCTTTATATAGAGGCTGATCTTAAGAGTCTATCCCATAATTGGACTCTCAAGTTAACCTTATTAGCCTAGAATCCTAAGACATTATCCTATATTATTTAGGAATCCCTTTAGACTTAGAACTTAGCCTTAAACACCTATTAGACTAAGGCCACCAGATAGAATCCAAATGGGACTCGTGATCACTGCTTAGTCTGCAAGCAAAGACTTGCCAGCTGCTACAAGACCAAAACAGTTAGAGTTATCAACTAACTCTAACATAAAGAATAGTAGTACATTGATAAGAAGGAAAAAAACATTACATTTTGAGAATTATGGAAGCTATCGACCTTCAACGTTACTTATTGTCAAATCGTTATCAGAATATAATCCTTTTGGAATTGATGGATCGGCACCATCACATGAATTTTTTCTGAAGACAAATGCAGGCTGCATAGGAGATGGAAGAGATGCTTCACCACTCAACATGACAACAACGGCTGACATGGTTGGTCGGTCCATTGAATCTTCTTGCACGCACAATAGCCCAACTTGAATGCATCTCATGACTTCATCAGGCTCATATGACTCTAGCGATGAATCCACAATTTCTAAGACCCTATCTTCTCTCCACATTAGCCAGACCTGTAGTTGACAGTATCATTAGAAAAAAAAGGGATGAATAGGCGATCACAAAGGGTTATTTGTAAGGAAAACTTGTGTTACTTACATGTCCTACCAAGTTCATGGAATGATCCTCCTGATAAGAACCATTGTTTTTCTTGCCACTTATAATCTCCAATAATATGATCCCAAAACTAAAAACATCCGATTTCATTGAAAATCTCCCAAACACTGCATATTCTGGTGACATATAGCCACTGAAAATGAACAAAATACTACATTACAGCCAAAGAATAGTAAAAGTAATATGAAAGATGACATTATGGTGATTTATTCCAAGAATTTGAATACAAGTATGATTCTTACTATGTTCCAACAATTCTGTTTGTCTTATCCTGCAGTTGGTCCCCATGGAATATCCTGGCCAGGCCGAAATCTGAAATTTTTGGGTTCATCTCAGCATCAAGAAGGACATTGCTGGTTTTTAGATCTCTATGGATAATTGTAAGTCTTGAGTCCTGATGAAGATACAAAATCCCACGAGCAACCCCATTGATAATCTCAAAGCGCTTTTTCCAATCCAAGAGGGACCTTCTTGTGTCATCTACACCAAGATATTTAGCAATTATATATGTAAAAAAATGTTGTACATTTTAGAAATGGCATAACGGAATTAATCTTTCTTCCAAACCCACCAAAAAGAAAGGAGTCCAAGCTTTTGTTCGGCATGTATTCAAGGATCAACAACCTTTCTTCTCCCTTTATACAACAGCCTAAAATTCTCACAAGATTCTTGTGTTGAAGTTTCGCTATCAGCAACACTTCAGTTTTGAATTCTTCAATCCCTTGTCCTGAAGTTTTGGACAATCTTTTTACAGCAATTTTTTGTTCATTTGGTAACTGTCCCTGAAAATTTGATTTGGTATTCAGCTTTCACATAATCATCACTTTTGAGGAGCAATTATATTTATCAATTAAACATTCAGACCCTCAAAGAAACAGAACAAGAGCACTTTTTTACTACTTAGAAGAAATCATTCAATTACAAAATGTCTAGGATATCTAAATTGGACTCACCTTGTAAACAGAGCCAAAACCACCTTGACCAAGTTTATTGACAGGAGAGAAGTTGTCTGTGGCTGCTATTAGTGTGCTCAGATGGAAAAATTGCAAATCCGGATAGCTCCTAGTTTCCTCAAGTTCATCTGCCACCAAAAAGTCTTTGCTATCAGAAAAAGCAATTATTGTCAGCATCATTTTCTCCACATGTTCTAACCGCATTGACCATATGATGTTGAAAATGCAAATACTTCACAAGGCATATTGCAACTACTTTGATATGGTTTACAGACTGCACCTTGCTATATATACTTCCATGAGCACCTTCCTTTTATTAAGATGACCATAATCGGAATATATTTGTTTCTCTACCTTGGAATATATACTCCCACCTTTGCATAATGCAGTTAAACAATTCAAAGCATATGAGTACTTCGCATACCTTTTGGCTTCCTCTTTTTCTTAAGCCACCAACAGGCAAACATAATGATTACAACCAATGCCAGAAGAACAGAAAATATTGGAATAGCCACCATGCCCCTCCTTCTGAAAAAACCTTTTGATTTTCTGGCATTTTCAGCTACATATAAGATTGATACAAAGGATTAAAAAACACGGACAAATAGAACTGACTTGGACAACAAAACCATTCCAGTAAGTTTCACAAATTCTCCAATTCTGTGCAGTGGACAAGTGAAATTATTTGAGGATAAAAGAAACTACCAACCATGTTCTGCCAGAAAGTTTAAATTTAATGTTAACCCGGAGCAAAGATCAGCCTCATTATAGCCCACCATAATTGTTTAATCTAGCAGAAGCCAACTATAAGAAGTAAACAAAAATTTTGAAGAGACAATAAATTATTGTAACAGTTTTTAAGATGAAGTTCCTTCCACAAAATCATGTTTGTTGCATTGGAAATGATATTATAATAGTTAAGAAATTCATAATAGTCATTCTGAAAATTTATAATTGAAATTTTCCATGGTAAGCAGAATACTATTTAACTTTCAGTGAGGAAAAAAGTAGTACCTAAGTCAGTTGCATCCACACGAACATATAGATCTCGTCCTACCTCTGTGCGCACTAAAATGTCCAGCAACTCACCGTACCATGCCAAGCAATTAAATTGTCCTTGAGATTGTATGCTCATAAATGCAGTGCATGAACAATTTCTTAAGCACTCCTGCTCGCACTCCTTGTTACTCAAACTTGTTTCCAACAGCGCTGCTTTTGATGTGTCTGGATCTTTCACCCGTGCCACCTTCACAAACCTGTCTCCATTCCCACAATTTGATATTCCAAATCGTTTACTCACACATCCATCTGAGCCATTTCTCTGATTCCAGTCATTCAAAGATTTTGGCTCATACCCAGGTAGGCACTCACATTCAAACAAATTAATATTGTCAGCGCTACATTTGCTGTTGGCACCACAATGTCCATACTGGTCACACCGGTATTTTGGTGCAGCCCAGAGGAGCTCCCATTGAAGGTTGACATCAATCCATGTTAGGTGCTCCAGCAACCCAGAATCGTTCAACCTTACCATTTCAGTAGTGTTATTCGATAAAATGGTTATATACCTTTCATCAGGAGTACTGATAAAAGCGCGGCCTGGCCCTGGATCACTTCGCCAATACGGAGTCAAACCTTTATACAGAAAATATTCCGGCGTCGCAGACTGATTCGAATAGAGCTTAAGGGTATAGTCCCCTGTTCCAGGGTCATCTTGTGACTTCCAAGATGTTAACACCCATTCTAGCCCTGTTTTCCAATTCAACCCAACTTTCATTCCTGGAAGTAGAGTATCAGTAGGGTAATCAAAACTTTGCCACATAAAGCTTTCATTGTTATTGTCCTGGAACAGAACTAAATTTCCTGTATCTAACAGCTGAACTGCGCAAGTGCTTGTGGTTTGGACCGACCCATTTGTGGACCATATAGGAGTGTTCTCCGTATTGTAAGCATAAAGAACCAGTTTTCCATACCTGTTGATCGTAAGGACACCAGAGGTATCGTTGATCGGATCGTTTCTGTTTGCAACCCAAACCACTGTTTTTTCAGATTTTTGAGCATACCAAATTCCAACATACCGGTAGCTAGAGTTGCCAGGGCTGAAGAAGCCTAATTTGAAGTTGTTTTCTTTGGACACCAAAAGGCCACCATCATCCTTCACATGTTGGTTCCATCTTATGGTGTCCCTGGATGTGCAGAGTGGGAAGAGAAGGAACACAAGTAAAGCATTCCACAACATTTTCTGGGCATTTGCATTTTTTATGTTTCGCTCATTTTTCTATGTTTTTGGTAAATTGATATTTTTTTGATCTTGACAATTCTGCTACGTTGAATTCAAACCCACACGGGACATTTTTTAAATGACATATCTAAAATGGGGGCTGAGGTCTTTGTGACTTGTTTGTCATATTGACTATGACCCCTCTACTTCCACGGTCCACATAACAGGATTGGTAATTAAGTTGAACTTCAAAACTTCTCCACTTCCAAAATGGACATATATCTAAGGCCCAGGTTATACCGATCACCTTGTGCTGCTAGATTCACTACCCTCTCAATATTTTTTTCATTTTTTTCCCTTTTTGCCCTGCAGTAAAAAAAAAATCTCTCTTCCTCCCTCCCTCACCGAACCACCCAACCCAACTACCGCGTGACCCCACGCCAGCCACCACCTCTCTCCAAACTCATTCGGTAGCATGCTGTCGAAAAATAATAAAAGGTTCGGCAGCTTATGACTGAATATAAGTAATATGTTTGGTAGAATACCTCCATTCGGTGGTTGCTTACCGAAAACACTGCCTACGTTCGACAATATGGTGCCAAATAGTCACCAAAATTTCAGCACACTAGTGTCGAAAAGTTTCTAAACAGGCAAAGATGTAGTGGGGTCACTATCGCGCCACCCCACCCCAACCACCACCTCTCTCCAAACTCATTCGGTAGCATGCTGTCGAAAAATAAAAAAAGGTTTGGCAGCTTATGACTGAATATAAGTAATATGTTCGGTAGAATACCTACATTCGGTGGTTGTTTATTGAAAATACTGTCTACGTTCAATAATATAGTGCCGAATAATCACCAAAATTTCAACATACCAATGTCGAAAAGTTTATAAA